>CM019150.1:21697822-21712214 GCA_009733165.1 Naja naja
TCCTGTTTAGTTACCCAACTGGATAACATCATCAATGCTCAGGGCTGTTCTGCAACAGGAAAGGGTTCTACTTCTGGAATAAGATCAAGACAGATCCCCATTTAAGCTCTCTGATGATCCCAGAGAAAAAGGGATATAAATTAACAAATTTATATAAATAAAAGCCAGATCACTAAATATGGTATTATGCTGATGACTCTGCAGAAGATACTAGAATGTGAGAATATCCAATTATGTCTCACATGTCCAAAGTAAAATAGTTAGCAATTACTCTAGCAAAATATTAGCCAGGTGGGACATATTGTAAGCTAAGAGAGAAGAGATTTTAAACAGCTGTTGTCATTTAAAATTCATATTTATTTGTTCAATTCAGCATTCATAATCCATATTATCAAATCAGATGTAAGGCAGTTGACAACTAACAATAGGCTGACAAATTTTGGTTTCTGATATGACACAACTGTTCTTCCTAATGCATCTGTAAATTGACCCCATGCTGAAAGACCTGAATAGATGGAATTCATCTTTTGTTTACCCTCCAAAAAGCTTCTCTTGTATAATCTTTCTTATACAATAGCACAACTGGAAAAAAAAACTAGTTTGTGCCTTTATTGTTCTCCCAGAAATCATTAAGAAGGTAGATTTGGCTAATAAATAATTTCTGGTTTGCTAACTAGACCCAGAACATCAGAGACAGAAAATTGAGGAGGGCTTTGGAAAACAACAGTTTCTCCAAGGATGCTAGAGCCAAAAAAACCCAAACCCAACCTAAACAAACCCTAAGGGTAGGAATGGACAAAACCAAAGAAGCCTGCCTAACAACATCTCCAAGAGACCCAGATGAGATCTCTTGACTATCCTCTCTAGAATGCTAGGGGAACAAATCTTGAGATAGCCAATAAGTAACAGGTAAACCAAGTGTTCAAATTCTTTCTCCAGACATGTTGCTTTCTTTTATTTTTCCTATTTTTCCTTTTTTTTCCCAATAAACTATTTTGTGGGTCATAATTTAGAAGCTCATAGAATTATAGGGGTGGAAGAAACCCTGGACATCTTCTAATCCAATCCCACACCCAAGGGTGGAGACCTTATACTATCCAGGTCAGTTTATTCTCAAAAACCTCCAGCAATAGATCACCTATAACTCTTGAGAGGCAAACTATTCCACTGATTAATTGTTCTTGCTGTAAGGAAATTTCTCCTTAGTTCCAGATTGGATCTTTCTTTAATGAGCTTCCATCCATTGTATCTTGTCCTACTCTCAGGTACTTTGGAGAATAAAGCAATCCCCTCTTTTCTGTGACAGCACCTTCATCTTTGTTAGGCAACACATACTAGTTTCCTTAGCTGTTCATCATATCCTCCAGACTCCTTGTCATTTTTGTTGTTCTTCTTTGCACTCTTTCTAGTGCCTCAGCATCTTTTTGCACTATGGGGACCAGAACTGGACTCAGTATTCACCAAATATGGAATGAAATATAGAATGAAATGTAGAGCAGTACTATCACTTCTTGTGATCATGATGATATCCCTCTGTTGAGGCAGGCTAGGACTACATTGGCTCTTTTGGCTGCTGCAGCACACAGCTGACTCGTATTTAAGTGATGGCCCATTAGGATTCAAAAATCTCTCTAAATTACTACTGCTGAGCCAGGTACCACCTATTCTACAGCTGTGCATTTGGGTGTTTTCTTGGCTAGATGCAGAGCCTTATTTTTCTTACCAGCGGACTGCTTCTTGTTGGGTAGGGCCCAATGCTCCAATCTGTCAAGAGACTATGGAGATTCTCAGTCATCCAGGTCATGGTTGTCCCAAAGGTGCTTTTTCGGGAGGGAACTGGTGTTTCTTGCTTTTTCTTTGAAGACATTTCGCTTCTCATCCAAGAAACTTCTGGATGGGAAGCAAAACGTCTTCTAGATAGAAGTTTCTTAGATGAGAAGCTAAACCTTGGATGAGAAGTGAAACGTCTTCAAAGAAGAAGCAAACTCCAGCTGCCTCCTTTGGGATATCTGTCAAGAACCTTCTGAATCTTGAGTCTATCTTTAAATCTAGTTTCATTTTGTTTAACAACTTTTATCATTAAAATTACCATGTGGAAGGTTATATAGTCCCCTACCTTTTAGGATTGGTATAAGGTTTGTTGAATTCTGCCTTTGTGGTTTTGGGCAGGAAGTTTGCAAACATTTTCTGTTTTTCCTGGAAACAAGGACAGAAGTCCTAGGAAGGAGACAAAGAACTTCCCATTTGTAAAACTAAGGATGTCAAAAAAAGTTCAGTTTAAACAGTAGCCTATTATAAAGGTCTGCTAGTGAGATATTAAATTACATCTGCCCCAATTTGTAAATTAATATAAGGTACATAAGAAATTAAATACAACCCTATTTGTGAAACCATACCAAACAGCTAAAATAATAACATGAAATAAAGAGAAATCAAAAGGAATAAAAAACATCTAGCATCTGATGAAGATTACCCACAAAAGTTCATATAAAAAATTAAATGTGCTGTTTTTTAAGTTGCAACAAGGCTACTTAATAAATGTAACACTTTTTAAATTAAAAGGACATCTAGCAAGAAGAGAGTTCTTCAAAGAGTTCTTTAAAATTGGGGAAAATACATTGTACAGTAACTTATCAAAAAGTATCATAACAAGAACAGCCAGAAAGCTCTCTGGTCTGAGCCATTCTCTCTTCAGATAATCAAAAAAATATTGGGAAGGCTGATTCCCCTATGTGTAGACACTTGATCCAGCAATGATGAACCCGTCACCAGGATCCTATTCAACAAGTCTATGGTTGTGGCTGGAGTAATCCCAGTTTCTCTCCAACAGGGATTATATGAATAACCACAGAAAGTGGAAGGGGTGTATTTTGTGGTCCCTCATTGGATGCCAGGAAAGAGGATGGGGAGATAACTTGCTTTCTTTTGACTGCAGGATTAAGTGCATAAAATGTGTGTGTGTGTGTAGAGGTGGGGAGGAAGGGAGGGAGAACACACACACATATATGATCTAATACAGTCTCACTTTTAATTTTCATTCTATTAACAACAGCAACATTTTATTAAGTTATTAAATATCATAAAATCCAAAAGTAAATAAAAGCAGTGAGGAGAGAAGGGAAAGGGGAAAGAGAAGTGAAGAAAGTGAGGAAAATAAAAGAAAAAGAAGCATTGACTTCCAACTCTCTTTGTTGCAGTAGACAATCAACAACAATCATTGTAGTTTGCATAAATTTTGGGTGAAGTTGTAGATCCATCAGTTTTTTTCTACTGTTAAAAAAATGCAGATGCAAATGTTGTCTTCCCTTCTTAAGTCCTGGAGAGCAAGTTCTATTGATATGCTAATATTGGTGGGGGCAGGAATGCTTTGTAAATTTTTCCAGACCAAGGCTTGTAGTTTCTATATTGTAGATTTTTCATCTTCAGCTGCAAGGAAGAATACACCCATGGGGAGGGAAGTGGGGAGATAATTCTGTGATGGAATTGAATGTTTTCTATGATAGAGCACATATAGACTAAAAATAAAATAAAGTTGGGGAGGACTTATTTTAATAAAATAATGCAATATTAAAATATGCTTTTGAGTTCAAATAATACAAAATATGTAATTTAATATTTAAGAATTGACATTGGTAACTCCTGGAAAAGTACAGTAAAGGTATATATTATCACAAGAAGACGAATTAGTAATATTTGTAACAATCAATTCAAATTACTTAGAATTGCTGCTTAGAAATTAAGATGCAGCAATAAAATAAAATATCAACAGAACAATGAGAAACAAAAATAAAAAGTCTAATACTTTTTTATATATGATAATAATCAATAATCTTATTTTTATGTTATCATTCATATAATTCAAATCCAATCTATTAGCCCTCTTAGTAATTTGTAGTTATTTTAATTTTATTGAACAGTTTAAAAGTGTAACTCGGGCATAGAATTTCATTTAAAAAATGGCAATTTTAGCAACAAATTCATCAAAACACAGTCTTATCCATAGCTAGAGTAAAAGAATGCACACTAGCAAGTATATACAGAACTGTATGTCTAAATTACATGAATGAAAATAGCCCTTTGTGTTAAAAAGCTTGCAATCTAAAACAAGCTATTGAAAGAAAAAAAAGGAAGAAAAACAAGAATTTGGAAGAACAAATCAATATGGACAACTGCATTTAAAGATGGATGAACATAGTGGATGAGGATTTAAGCAGTAATATAAAAAGTTTTGAAGGGAGGGATGGACACACACAGAGGAGGGAGAGAGAGGAAGGGAGAGAGAGAGAGAGAGAGAGAGAGAGAGAGAGAGAGAGAGAGAGAAGGTATTATATTTCAGTTCAAGAAAGAAAAGGAAAATGTTCCAACCAAATCCACTGCTTGTTTTTCTGATGCCACCACTTTTATTTATTTATGTTTCATATTTCTTAATTGCCTATCTCCCTCTGAGAGGGGATCTGGGCAATATACAATAAAATCAATAAAATCAGCAATAAAATCGGAATAATGTAAGATTAAAAAGTTTAAAATTATAAAAATAACATTAGAATATTTCAAAAGGTGAAAAATTCCAAGGCTGGGGGAAGGAGGTATTAGCAATTGCTAATACAGGCGAGGGTGGGGTTCTTATGGGGTCAGCCAGCCTATATTAAATAAATAATGGATTATATCCAGGTTGGACTTCCATGAACAAAATAGTTTGTTGGAGACAACCAGGTTTTGCAACCAAGTAAAAGGTCCCTCTTCCCTCTGCAATTCTCCACCCCTAATCACTTTCTCATAGGGCTCTTTCGGAATTAAAAACACCAGACAGAATATAAAGCAAGGAGTGAAGAAAAATTCCCTTTCCTTTCAGCCCTTGAAATCCCTCCATTTTATTCCATGCGATTCTGTATTCCACCTTCAGTAATCAAGGCAAATAGTTCTGGGAGCATGTTGAAGCAAAGCAGCTAAAGCAGCGCTTCTTCCTCCTTCATCAAATATTTTATTCAGATTGGATTCTCAGGTACATTTTAAAGGCACTAACAAAAGGACTTTGCTGTGGTTGGACTATAAGACTCTGAACCACAATCTATTTTGACATATTTTCTTTCATCTCAGATGTCATTTAGATCTAGGGGGGGAAGGAATTCATTTGCACCCTAGCCGATGAATTCGGGAGGAAAGAATCTTCTCAATTCAAAGGAAGCAGTAATTTTATCGCATTTCTGTATAAACATGATTAGGGAGCAAAATTTAGCTATGTGAATTTCTTTCTCAGATATTATGGCCATGATATTGACCTGACAGCCCACCAGAGAAAATGAAGGTGACAATTTTACTAAGACTAATCTGAGAATGTTATGAAGGAAGAAAAGAAATGAGAGCAGAGGTGGTATTCAGCAGGTTCTGACCAGTTCTGGAGAACCGGTAGCGGTAATTTTGAGCAGTTCAGAGAACCAGCAAATACAACCTCTGACTGTCCCCGCCCCCATCTATTCTCTGCCTCCCAAGTCCCAGCTGATCAGCTGAGTCTTCTTTCGTTGCCCTGCACAGGAGAACAGAGTTGGAAAGCAGGTTAGTGGGCTGGGGAGGGATTGGGGATTTTGCAGTATCCTTCCCCCAGGAGTGGGGAGGGAATGGGGATTTTACAGTATCCTTCCTCTGCTACACCCACCAAGCAACTCTCACCAAGCCATGCCATGCCCACCAAGCCACGCTCACAGAACTGGTAGTAAAAATTTTTGAATCTCACTACTGAATGAGACGTCTTTCAGATGGGCAGAAAAAGTAACATGGATTCTGTTAAGTTTGCATGAAGAGACAGACACGGAGTGCTTCAAGCTCTTTAGTTTATTAGTGACTACAGCTCAGAATGGACCCGACTGGCTTTGCTGCGGCTGCTACTTATAGCCGGCAGCGCGTGACAACCAATCAGAGTACAGGGTTTTCCTGCACTTTTTAAACCAATCATTTCCAACACTTTACAAGAACAATTCAAACTAACCAATGATTTCAAACCTGCATACATAACACCCCTCCCCACTAGGTTCAGTCCATACTCAAACCCCATCTATCTAATGTATTCTTTTAAATAGGTGGGGCTCTTGCGTGTCGTTGAGACCTCATGGTTCAGATGTTTTAAGGTTCTCACCTTGTGGGAGAGGAAATGTGTCTGCTGACATTTCCTTACTTGGGCTTCTAGTAATGATAGAACCTGTTTGGTTACTACAACCTGGTCTCTCCTCCCAATCCATCTCCAACCCAATGTCAGCACCCAAATCAGGTAGTGGTGTGCAATCTTCCATTTGTAAAAATGGTTGTTGGCACTGTGACAGGTTTTGAGGTGATTCCTGTCATGTTAGCTCATTACACATGGGGTTGATTCTTGCTTGCTGATTATCCTCATAATCCTCCCTTCCCCTAGAAGAGGCAGTAGGTATGGGAACCAGGGAGGAGCAATGGCGATGCTCCTGAGGTAGTCTGGATCTTAGCTGATCAATATGCCTGCTCCAGAGGACACCGTCCTCCGTTTGTACCCTGTAAGACCTGGGGCCCGTGATTTGGATTATCTCAGCAGGAATCCATAATGGTTCACCCATAAGGTTCTTAGCATAAACAGAATCACCCACAGTGAAAGTGCAATTTTGCTAGTGGAATCTAGTGGTGCGTTGGGTGCATAAGTGGGATGAAGGCGGTCAAGGGAAGACTTGAGTTTCCTACCCATCAACAACTCTGCTGGGGATAAGTTAGTTGAAGGGTTGGCAGGTGATATGCTGGAAACTGAGTAGTTTTCAACTTTCTCAGTGATGTCCCTGGACCCAATTGCTGAAGTTTTTCCTTGGTACCATTGTTCAGCCCGCCATTAGCTGAAGGGTGCCCAGGGGCTGTCAGGGCATGTCTGATACCCAGTTGTGCTAGATATGATTCAAAAGGTTGGATGTAAATTGAGGACCATTGTCAGAAACAAGCACATCAAGTAACCCATGAGTTACAAAAAGCTTTTAAGCTGTTTGACGACAGCATCAGTTGTGGTGGATGCCATAGGGATAACCTCTAGCCATTTGGAATATGCATCTACTATAATAAGGAAAGTGTGCCCTCTGGTAGCGCCAGCTAAATCAATGTGAATCCTGGACCATGGGCCCCTAGGACATTCCCATTCCTGTGTGGAGGGGTGAGAGGTGAAGCAGGCCTGACTACCTGGCAGTTGGGACAAGATGCAACCCAGTTTTCAACCATTTTGTCAATACCTGGCCACCATACATAACTCCTGGCCAATCCCTTCATTCTGACAATTCCCGGATGACCCTCATGTAACATTTCCAAAACCTCTTTTGTAGTTTTGCAGGAATAACCACCCTGTTACCCCACAAAATACATCCTCTTAACACAGATAATTCAGTTTGCCTGGATTTAAAGGTTGGGCAAGTTGAGGTAGATCTTGAAGTGGCCAACCTTTCTTAATCCAGCCTATAACAGGAGCCAATAAAGTGTCTTTGGCAGTCTCTCTGGCAATTTCAGCAGCATGTACTGGAAGCTTTGCAACAGTTTCTAGAAAAAAGGTGTGAGTCTCAGGAACAGGGTCCTCAATGTGTGAAGGAAGTGGGCAGCGACTCAAAGCATCTGCGTGCCCAATGTCTTTACCAGGTTTGTGGATCAGTTTGTATGAATAAGCAGCAAGAAATTCAGTCCATCTCAGCATTCTTGGTGACAGGATCGTGGGTGTTGGTTTGTCCCCTGCCACAATGCCTAAAAGAGGTTTATGATCTGTGACAACAGTAAATGTTCTCCCATATAGATACTCATGGAATTTCTTGACAGCTGCTACAATTGCCAAGGCTTCCTTGTCCAGTTGGCTGTAGTTCCTCTCTGCTTTAGTCAAGGTGTGAGAATAAAGTGCAATAGGGGCTTCCCTCCCGCTGGGAAGCATGTGGCTCAACACCCCCCTACTCCAAAGGGAGGCATCACAAGTCAGAACAACAGGCAAGTTCTCAGAGAACTGTATCAGTATAGAATCAGACGTGATTTGTCTCTTGATGTTATGCAGCTTGTTAAATGCAGATTTTTGTCCAGCAACCTATGTAGGGGTTCTGCAATGGTTGCCTTCTGTGGTAGAAACATATGATAGAAGTTAATGAGTCCCAAGAATGCTTGTAAATCTGTTTTGCATTTTGGCCTGGGGCTTCTTTGATTGCCTGAACTTTGGCCTCTGTGGGGTGGATGCCATGTTTATCGATCATGTAACCCAAAATTCCACTTTATTTGTTCTAAGTGTGCATTTTCTTCTTTGACTTTTAACCCGCTTTTTGAATCTGATTAAGACTTCTCTGAGTCTCTGTGTAACTGAGTGTCATTTTCAGCAGAAATTAAAACATCATCAAAATAGGGCACCACCCCGGCAACCCTTGTAACATTCTTTGCATAAGGCTTTGGAAGATGCCAGATGCTACGCTTACTCCAAATTGCAACCTTTTGCATTTGAAAGCACCTCTATGGGTCACAATGGTTTGGGCTTCTGCAGTGGCATCATCAAGTGTTAACTGTTGATATGCCTGTGCCAGGTCCAATTTGGCAAAAACTGTGCCCCTCCAAGAGAATGTAATAAATGATACTGGAACTGGATATGTTGTGGCGCGTGGTTCATCATCCTGTATGTATGCAGGTTTGAATGTCATTGGTTGAGTTTTGAACTGTTCTTGTAAAATGTCAGTGATTGGTTTAAAAAGTGCGGAAAACCCTGCACTCTGATTGGCTGGCAACTGCAGCTGCTGGCTATAAGTAGCAGCAGACCAATCGGGTCTGTTATGAGCTGTAGTCACTAATAAACTCTTTACTGAAGCACTCCGCATCTGACTCTTCATGCAAATCTAACAGTCCCCTTGTAGTCTCCGCTTGATTCCTGACCCATCGGCCTTGACTGTAGTGTGACTATGGGTGTCTCCCACCTGGATGGTCAGTGGGCTCTAAAATTGCCCTTTATTAGTTTATCTAATTGTGCATCAATTTTTTCCTTTAATGCAAATGGAACCCTTCTGAGTTTTAAACTGATTGGTTGTACCTTGGGATCTAGGTTAAAGGAGATGGTCCCCAAGTACCCTAATCCGTCGCTGAACCTCTGAAACTCAGACTTCAAGGCCTCTTCCCACTCAGTGTTGCTCACGCGTGATTGATGCCAGTCACCTCGATGCCCAGCGGGTTGAACCATTCAAGGCCAGCAGACTTGGGCGATCCTTGTCCATGATGGTCAGTGGTAGGCGCTTGGTGTGGCCCTTGAATTTCCGTTGAATTCTCTTGTTCCAACTACTGGAATCTTGTTCCCTTGGTAGTCTTTAAGAGTCAATGCTTGCTTCTGGAAATGATTCTTCTGGAATGTTAGGAAGTAGTCTGTGAATAGTGTCCCATGACACCATAGAAAGGTATGAGCCTGAGTCCACTTCCATTTGGCAGAAGCCTTCCTTCAATAAGTACCTTGACATGCACTTTTCTGCTTTTAAAGGGGAAGAATGACCAATAGTTACTGTTTGATGAGTTTCATTCTTCCCATTTGCTTCTGTGCTGCGCCTTATTTTCTCACTGAGGTTGTTAGGCTTGAATTCTTTGTCTTTGCTTGCAGCAAACTTCCTTCTGTTGGAATTCTGGATGATTGCAGACTCTTGCTAGGTGTCCTCTTTTATCACAATGGAGGCAAATGGTGTCTAAAAACTTGCATTCAGTGCGAGGATGGCTTCCCCCACAACCTCTGCAGTAGAAATCTTGCCTCTTTCTTCCCAGGTCTTTCTTTTCCAGCTCCATTCTGAGTCTGTAAATTCCTTCCTCCACCTCACTACAGTCTGACTCAGAATCTAGTTCCTCACAATGATTTGTGGTGGACTTTTCCACATCAGGATGGCTTGTGGCCTTGTTAATCTTCTTCATGGCTGCTGCTGAGGACTTGGTAGCTTCTGCTGAAGAGGCTTCTTCTATTGCTTCTTTCAGCGTGATCTTAGGTTTCATTAATAACTTGCTCTGCAGCACCTTGTCTCTAAGGCCTAAAATGAAACGATCGCGCATGGCCTCCTCTAAACTGTTGAATTCTGATGCACCCCCAATGTCTCTTAAACTTGCCACGAAGTCGTTATGCTTGTTTTCCCCTGATCGTGACGGTAAAACCTGTCTTTAATGAGGCACGATACTTGTGGCATGTAATGAGCTCTTAACAGCCTTTCCAGATCAGGCCAAGCCATTACCTTCACGTCTGCTGCTCCCGCGAGTGCCTTCGCCATCTTGAAAACTGCCGGACCGCAGTACGTAAGGAAGACCGCCCCTTCACTGCTCTCGGAATGGCGGCAAGATCGTTTCCTCCAAATACATTTGGAAACGATCTGCATATGACTCCCAGTCTTCTGCCATCGGATCGAACGGGCTGGGGTGTTCAGCAGCCATCTCGCTCTTCTTCTGTTCCACATTGCCTTCTTCAGGGGAATCCCACCTCGTCGCCAGTGTTAAGTTTGCATGAAGAGACAGACGCGGAGTGCTTCAAGCTCTTTAGTTTATTAGTGACTACAGCTCAGAACGGACCCGACTGGCTTTGCTGGGCTGCTACTTATAAGCGGCAGCTGCAGCTGAGCCAATCAGGGTTTTCTGCACTTTTAAACCAATCATTTCACTTTACAAGAACAATTCAAACTAACCAATGATTTCAAACCTGCATACATAACAGATTCAGATTTTTGCAAGACTAACTGGAAGTCTTAATGCAGATCAGCAAGCCATACAGCTTGAGATAATGGCTCCCTTTTCTGAGAGCTATTTTGAAATCAAGATCTAAATCTACATTTTTCCAAGTTCAATTTTTGTTCTTATATTTATCATATCATATGTATCATAGGGCTATTTATTTGTTTCTTTTAGAAATAAACAGATTTATATGATTCTATGACTAAAAACTAAGAACCAATAGCAATATAAAACATATAAAAGATAGAACTAAGAGCCAAGCATTCAAACAAGAAGAGGGGAAAGGAAAGGAAAGGAAAGGAAAGGAAAGGAAAGGAAAGGAAAGGAAAGGAAAGGAAAGGAAAGAAAAGGAAAGGAAAGGAAAGGAAAGGGGCTCCACAGTTTGTCTCCAAAGTTTGGAAGAACAATGACATCTTCATTAATTTCCTGAATGACATAAATGTGGGAGCCATAGCAGAGTGGTATTTAATTTAATAATTGGATTTATGCTGCCCCTCCGAAAGGACTCGGGCTGCTCACAACTAAAAATACAAACAATAAATACTTTAAAAACAAATTAAACCCAACAAGCCCAAATAAAATCAATTTAACACCCCCCGCCCAAGAGGTCAGTCCAGCCCGGCCTGTTCAAACAGCCAAGTTTTCAGATCATGGCAGAAAGAGAGGAGATCCGATGTGTAAGTATTTTGTTTTCTGCTCTATAATATTCTCTTCAGAGATCTGTTGCCTCACTAGATCCAATCCCCCCCCCCAAAAAAAAGATTGCAAGATCTTCAGAGCAAAGAAGTGTAGACAACTAGGGAGGCTAGAGAGTGATGAAGAAAAAAATAAAACCCACCTGGCATATCTAAATTACTCTCGATAATAAAACCCAAAGTACCCTAAAAGAAAACGGACAGAAAACAGACAGGTCTTTTCACAAAGGAAAAAAAAATTCAGGAAAATTTGTTACAGTACTGTATCTTGTCCTTCCTCTGCTCTGAGGTAGTGTGTCTTAAAAGTATTATTTTTAAAATGACTTATTGCAAGGATGAGTGACTTCAGCCCCAGGTCTGCACATGATCCCTAATCTTCTTTTTCCGCAGCCCACAGAATTCTTTCTGCAATTGTCAAAACTCAGCAGTGTTATTTCTGGCTGTTTTGAAACAGGAAATCCATGAACATGGCAATGTAAAAATGTTTGTACAAACCTATTTCAATATAGGGAAGGCCACATCAAAACGATGCCAGCCTTGCCTTTGATCACAATATGGGCCACCGACCTGCTATTACTGCTATTATTGTTGCTTGTATTCTAATGTTTTATTGACCTGGTATGATTTGATTGTTTATTGTAGCCTATGACTATTATTAAGTGTTGTACCTTATGATTCTTGACTAATGTATTTTTTCTTTTATGTACACTGAGAGCATATGCACCAAGACAAATTCCTTGTGTGTCCAATCACACTTGGCCAATACAGAATTCTATTCTATTACTATGCAAATCTCAGCTCTTCCCAAGAAGTGGCTTATGGCAGAGGTGGTATTCAGCAGGTTCTGACCAGTTCTGGAGAACCGGTAGCAGAAATTTTGAGTAGTTAGGAGAACCAGCAAATACAACCTCTGACTGGCCCCACCCCATCTATTTTCTGCTCCCAAGTCCCAGCTGATCAGCTGGGTCTTCTTTTGTTGCCCTGCACAGGAGAACGGAGCTGGAAAGCAGGTTAGTGGGGTGGGGAGGGAATGGGATTTTGCAGTAACCTTCCCCTACCATGCCCACCGAGTCACACCCACAGAACCTGTTGTATTTTCTTTTTTTCCAAGGCAAAGAGACACTGGTATAATGTGTTTTCCTATAATGTGGGAGAGCTACAGTGCTCTTGAGTTAATTTAGCCATTATCAATCAAACATAGAAATGAATAAATAGAATGATGTACGGCAGATACATCCAGGAACTGAACCACTTTCTCTGCCCTGATCTAATAGTCCTGCTCGCTTCATCTTTGACAGTGGCTGTCTCTCCTCCCTAGGAAGATTCCAAGGTATCAGGTTTCTTTGTTCTGGCCTAACAGTTGGAAGCAGTGAAACCTCCCCCATGGAAGGATGTGAATGCAATTTAGTGAGAAGTTGTAAAACCAGCCAGGCAGGTTTCAGCCTAAGCCCAGAATAAAGCTTTATTTGGCTGATTTGTTCTACCGCTAGATATGCAGCTAGAACAACTTCATTAAGAGGAAAAGCACTGGTCCCCAAACTCTGTATGCCATGTTGAGCTTCCTGCCCTGTTTTTTATTTCAAAGATCGGAAATCTTAATGTTCTACCCCTGCTGCCCTTTCTACACATGGAGGCTGTGGTGGCCCACATGGAGGCTGTGGTGCCGCCATTTTAAAGGAACACTAATGCTTTTTGGGAGTTCAGGTTAAAGAAGGTTGATGCATACCACCTTAGAAAAGACCAGTTCAACAAAGGATGCAGTTTGGGGTATGACTGTATTAGCCTATATCTTGGATAAGAAGAACTAAGAACCAAGATTAAGGTGGGGGAGATTTCTTTGGCTTTCTTTGAGTTAATTAACATTTAATTTTAATTTAACTTAATCAATATAGCCCTATATTATTAATATTTTTTTCCTTTTGCCCTTTCAAAAATATAAGAGGGCTTTGCTGAGAGAGATCATTTAGAAATGTGAAATAGATAATAGATAGATAATAGATAGATAGATAGATAGATAGATAGATAGATAGATAGATACAGTAGATAGATATAGATGGATAGATAAATGATAGATAGCAATTTTAGCACCTTACAATCACACTCTAAAATTCTTAGTGTCTTACCTTGCATATCTCCACATGAAGTTATATGATGGTTTGTTTAATTATATTTTGATTATGCTTCAGGGTCCTTCTTCCAAAAATGCTGATTAAGCAAACCACGACTGATTGTGTTCTCTTTTGGCAAATTACCCTCTTAGCAATTTCCTTTCAGAGTTACTATGACGCCAAAATCACAAGGAGCCTACAGTAGCTAATGGAATAAATCCATAAACATTCATGCTTTTTCTCCAAGAAAAACTGATTAAATACCATTTAAAAAAATAAACCTGATGGATTCCTGTGTTGCTTTTATGGTACGTGGTTAATAGCTACTGTTTACATCTTGAGAAGTATTCCTGCACTTTCAGAAAAGATGGTTAGTGGAATTCCAGCATTTCTGGAAACTGGAGGATGGAACCAACCAACCCTGTGTTGCCCCAGCACATTTTGTTTAGTCTCAATCTCTCTTAATTTTACTCAAAGCACACAGATAATAATGTTTGGTTTGCAAAGAGAAATGCAAGGACAGCATTTCTGGATTGACCAGTTGACTCAGAAAAGAATACAGCATCTCCCTGGGAACAGATGGAATTGTCTTATGTTCAGGTGTCAGAATCCACAACTGTCCCTCTAATTTGTTTGCAGACATGAAAGATGATAGGAACATTGCAAGGGCTTTTAAACACATCTTGCAATAAGCAGTCTTTTTCTGGGTTAAAACAAACATTAATAATCTGTGCTTTCAACAAAATTTCAAACCGCGAGCTGGAAATTTAGATGCAATGTTTTTAATGTGCTTTCTGGGTTTTTTTGGGAGGGAGAGAAAAATAGATTTAAATGTAGCCCATTACATGGAAGAACAGGCATCACACTGATTCTCACACTTCTCAATCTAAAAAT
>CM019150.1:21713214-21929616 GCA_009733165.1 Naja naja
ACAAAATATGTAATTTAATATTTAAGAATTGACATTGTTAACTCCTGGAAAAGTACAGTAAAGGTATATATTATCACAAGAAGACAAATTAGGTCAAGCTGCAATATTTGTAACAATCAATTCAAATTACTTAGAATTGCTGCTTAGAAATTAAGATGCAGCAATAAAATAAAATATCAACAGAACAATGAGAAACAAAAAAAAAGTCTAATAATTTTTTATTTATGATAATAATCAATGATCTTATTTTTATGTTATCATTCATATAATTCAAATCCATCTATTAGCCCTCTTAGTAATTTGTAGTTATTTTAATTTTATTGAACAGTTTAAAAGTGTAACTCGGGCATAGAATTTCATTTAAAAAATGGCAATTTTAGCAACAAATTCATCAAAAGTCTTATCCATAGCTAGAGTAAAAGAATGCACACTAGCAAGTATATACAGAACTGTACGTCTAAATTACATGAATGAAAATAGCCCTTTGTGTTAAAAAGCTTGCAATCTAAAACAAGCTATTGAAAGAAAAAGAAAGGAAGAAAAAAAAGAATTTGGAAGAACAAATCAATATGGACAACTGCATTTAAAGATGGATGAACATAGTGGATGAGGATTTAAGCAGTAATAAAAAAGTTTGAAGGAGGGATGGACACACACAGAGAGGGGGAGAGAGAAGGGGGAGAGATAGAGAGAGAGAGAGAGAGAGAGAGAGAGAGAGAGAGAGAGAGAGAGAGAGAGAGAGAGAAGTATTATATTTCAGTTCAAGAAAGAAAAGGAAAATGTTCCAACCAAATCCACTGCTTGTTTTTCTGATGCCACCACTTTATTTATTTATGTTTCATATTTCTTAATTGCCTATCTCCCTCTGAGAGGGGATCTGGGCAATATACAATAAAATCAATAAAATCAGCAATAAAATCGGAATAATGTAAGATTAAAAAGTTTAAAATTATAAAAATAACATTAGAATATTTCAAAAGGTGAAAAATTCCAAGGCTGGGGGAAGGAGGTATTAGCAATTGCTAATACAGGCGAGGGTGGGGTTCTTATGGGGTCAGCCAGCCTATATTAAATAAATAATGGATTATATCCAGGTTGGACTTCCATGAACAAAATAGTTTGTTGGAGACAACCAGGTTTTGCAACAAGTAAAAGTCCCTCTTCCTCTGCAATTCTCCACCCCTAATCACTTTCTCATAGGGCTCTTTGGAATTAAAAACACCAGACAGAATATAAAGCAAGGAGTGAAGAAAATTCCCTTTCCTTTCAGCCCTTGAAATCCCTCCATTTTATTCCATGCGATTCTGTATTCCACCTTCAGTAATCAAGGCAAATAGTTCTGGGAGCATGTCGCAAGCAAGCGCAGCTAAGCAGAGCGCCTTCTTCCTCTTCATCAAATATTTTATTCAGATTGGATTCTAAGGTACTTTAAAGGCACTAACAAAAGGACTTTGCTGTGGTTGGACTATAAGACTCTGAACCACAATCTATTTTGACATATTTTCTTTCATCTCAGATGTCATTTAGATCTAGGGGGAGGGAATTCATTTGCACCCTAGCCGATGAATTGCGGGGGAAAGAATCGCTTCTCAATTCAAAGGAAGCAGTATTTTTATTATAGCATTCTGTATAAACATGATTAGGGAGCAAATTTAGCTATGTGAATTTCTTTCTCAGATATTATGGCCATGATATTGACTGACAGCCCACCAGAGAAAATGAAGGTGACAATTTACTAAGACTAATCTGAGAATGTTATGAAGGAGAAAAGAAATGAGAGCAGAGGTGGTATTCAGCAGGTTCTGACCAGTTCTGGAGAATGGTAGCGGTAATTTTGAGCAGTTCAGAGAACCAGCAAATACAACCTCTGACTGTCCCCGCCCCCATCTATTCTCTGCCTCCCAAGTCCCAGCTGATCAGCTGAGTCTTCTTCGTTGCCCTGCACAGGAGAACGGAGTTGGAAAGCAGGTTGGTAGGCTGGGGGGGATTGGGGATTTTGCAGTATCCTTCCCCGGAGTGGGGAGGGAATGGGGATTACAGTTACCTATCCTTCTGCTACACCCACAAGAAACTCTCACCAAGCCATGCCATGCCACCAAGCCACGCTCACAGAACTGGTAGTAAAATTTGAATCTCACTACTGAATGAGACGTCTTTCAGATGGGCAGAAAAAGACATGGATTCTGTTAAGTTTGCATGAAGAGACAGACACGGAGTGCTTCAAGCTCTTTAGTTTATTAGTGACTACAGCTCAGAATGGACCCGACTGGCTTTGCTGCGGCTGCTACTTATAGCCGGCAGCCGCAGCTGACAGCCAATCAGAGTGCAGGGTTTTCCTGCACTTTTTAAACCAATCATTTCCAACACTTTACAAGAACAATTCAAACTAACCAATGATTTCAAACCTGCATACATAACACCCTCCCCACTAGGTTCAGTCCATACTCAAACCCCATCTATCTAATGTATTCTTTTAAATAGGTGGGGCTCTTACGGTACGTTGAGACCTACGTGGTTCAGATGTTTTAAGGTTCTCACCTTGTGAGAGAGGAAATGTGTCTGCTGACATTTCCTTACTTGGACTTCTAGTAATGGTAGAACCTGTTTGGTTACTACAACCTGGTCTCTCCTCCCAATCCATCTCCAACCCAATGTCAGCACCCAAATCAGGTAGTGGTGTGCAATCTTCCATTTGTAAAATGGTTGTTGGCACTGTGACAGGTTTTGAGGTGATTCCTGTCATGTTAGCTCGTTACACATGGGGTTGATTCTTGCTTGCTGATTATCCTCATAATCCTCCCCTTCCCCCCTAGAAGAGGCAGTAGGTATGGGAACCAGGGAGGAGCAATGGCGATGCTCCTGAGGTAGTCTGGATCTTAGCTGATCAATGCCTGCCTGCTCCAGAGGACACCATCCTCCGTTTGTACCCTGTAAGACCTGGGGCCCGTGATTTGGGTTATCTCAGCAGGAATCCATAATGGTTCACCCATAAGGTTCTTAGCATAAACAGAATCACCCACAGTGAAAGTGCGAATTTTGCTAGTGGAATCTAGTGGTGCGTTGGGTGCATAAGTGGGATGAAGGCGGTCAAGGGGAGACCTGAGTTTCCTACCCATCAACAATTCAGCTGGGGTTAAGTTAGTTGAAGGTTGGGAGTGATATGCTGGACACTGAGTAGTTTTTCAACTTTCTCAGTGATGTCCCCTGGACCCAATTGCTGAAGTTTTTCCTTGGTAAATCGTACCATACGTTCAGCCCGGCATAGCTGAAGGATGCCCAGGGGCTGTCAGGGCATGTCTGATACCCTGCTGTGCTAGATATGATTCAAAAAGGTTGGATGTAAATTGAGGACCATTGTCAGAAACAAGCACATCAGGTAACCCATGAGTTACAAAAGCTTTTTAAGCTGTTTGATGACAGCTTCAGTTGTGGTGGATGCCATAGGGATAACCTCTAGCCATTTGGAATATGCATCTACTATAATAAGGAAAGTGTGCCCTCTGGTAGGGCCAGCAAAATCAATGTGAATCCTGGACCATGGGCCCCTAGGACATTCCCATTCCTGTGGGGGGTGAGAGGTGGGCAGGCCTGACTACCTGACAGTTGGGACAAGATGCAACCCAGTTTTCAACCATTTTGTCAATACCTGGCCACCATACATAACTCCTGGCCAATCCCTTCATTCTGACAATTCCCGGATGACCCTCATGTAACATTTCCAAAACCTCTTTTGTAGTTTTGCAGGAATAACCACCCTGTTACCCCACAAAATACATCCTCTTAACACAGATAATTCAGTTTGCCTGGATTTAAAAGGTTGGGCAAGTTGAGGTAGATCTTGAAGTGGCCAACCTTTCTTAATCCAGCCTATAACAGGAGCCAATAAAGTGTCTTTGGCAGTCTCTCTGGCAATTTCAGCAGCATGTACTGGAAGCTTGGCAACAGTTTCTAGAAAAAAGGTGTGAGTCTCAGGAACAGGGTCCTCAATGTGTGAAGGAAGTGGGCAGCGACTCAAAGCATCTGCGTGCCCAATGTCTTTACCAGGTCTGTGGATCAGTTTGTATGAATAAGCAGCAAGAAATTCAGTCCATCTCAGCATTCTTGGTGACAGGATCGTGGGTGTTGGTTTGTCCCCTGCCACAATGCCTAAAAGAGGTTTGTGATCTGTGACAACAGTAAATGTTCTCCCATATAGATACTCATGGAATTTCTTGACAGCTGCTACAATTGCCAAGGCTTCCTTGTCCAGTTGGCTGTAGTTCCTCTCTGCTTTAGTCAAGGTGTGAGAGTAAAATGCAATAGGGGCTTCCCTCCCGCTGGGAAGCATGTGGCTCAACACACCCCCCCACTCCAAAGGAGGCATCACAAGTCAGAACAACAGGCAAGTTCTCAGAGAACTGTATCAGTACAGAATCAGACGTGATTTGTCTCTTGATATTGTTAAATGCAGCTTGTTCCTTCCTGCCCCAGACCCATGCAGATTTTTGTCCAGCAACCTATGTAGGGGTTCTGCAATGGTTGCCTTCTGAGGTAGAAACATATGATAGAAGTTAATGAGTCCCAAGAATGCTTGTAAATCTGTTTTGCATTTTGGCCTGGGGGCTTCTTTGATTGCCTGAACTTTGGCCTCTGTGGGTGGATGCCATGTTTATCGATCATGTAACCCAAGAATTCCACTTTATCTGTTCTAAGTGTGCATTTTTCTTCTTTGACTTTTAACCCGCTTTTTGAATCTGATTAAGACTTCTCTGAGTCTCTCGTGTAACTGAGTGTCATTTTCAGCAGAAATTAAAACATCATCAAAATAGGCACCACCCTGGCAACCCTTGTAACATTCTTTCCATAAGGCTTTGGAAGATGCCAGGTGCTACGCTTACTCCAAATTGCAACCTTTTGCATTTGAAAGCACCTCTATGGGTCACAATGGTTTGGGCTTCTGCAGTGGCATCATCAACTGTTAACTGTTGATATGCCTGTGCCAGGTCCAATTTGGCAAAAACTGTGCCCCTCCAAGAGAATGTAATAAATGATGCACTACTGGAACTGGATATGCGCTCTGTTGTGCGCATGGTTCAATGTCCCTGTATGTATGATGAATGTCATTGGTTAAGTGAACTGTTCTTGTAAAATGTCTGATTGGTAAAAGTGCTGCACTCTGATTGGTGCACTGTGGCTATAGTCAGACCAGCCATCTGTTAGAGCTGTAGTCACTAATAACTCTTTACTGAAGCACTCATCTGACTTCATGCAACAGCCTTGTAGTCTGGATTCATGACCCATCAGCCTTGACTGGTGTGACTATGGGTCCCACCTGGAGTGGTCAGTGGGCTCTAAAACCCCTTGGGCTATTAGTTTATCTAATTGTGCATCAATTTTTTCCTTTAATGCAAATGGAACCCTTCTGAGTTTTAAACTGATTGGTTGTACCTTGGGATCTAGGTTAAAGGAGATGGGGTCCCCAAGTACTTGCCTAATCCGTCGCTGAAGACCTCTGGAAACTCAGACTTCAAGGCCTCTTCCCACTCAGTGTTGCTCACGTGATTGATGCCAGTCACCTCGATGCCCAGCGGGTTGAACCATTCAAGTCCCAGCAGACTTGGGCGATCCTTGTCCATGATGGTCAGTGGTAGGCGCTTGGTGTGGCCCTTGAATTTCACGTTGAATTCTCTTGTTCCAACTACTGGAATCTTGTTCCCTTGGTAGTCTTTAAGAGTCAATGCTTGCTTCTGGAAATGTTTCTTCTGAATGTTAGGAAGTAGTCTGTGAATAATGTCCCATGACACCATAGAAAGGTCTGAGCCTGAGTCCACTTCCATTTGGCAAGACCTTCCTTCAATAAGTACCTTGACATGCACTTTTCTGCTTTTTAAAGGGGAAGAATGACCAATAGTTACTGTTTGATGAGTTTCATTCTTCCCATTTGCTTCTGTACTGCGTCCCATTTTCTCACTGAGGTTGTTAGGCTTGAATTCTTTGTCTTTGCTTGCAGCAAACTTCCTTCTGTTGGGTGGAATTCTGGATGATTTGCAGACTCTTGCTAGGTGTCCTCTTTTATCAGAATGGAGGCAAATGGTGTCTAAAAACTTGCATTCAATGCGAGGATGGCTTCCCCCACAACCTCTGCAGTAGAAATCTTGCCTCTTTCTTCCCAGGTCTTTCTTTTTCCGCTCCATTCTGAGTCTGTAAATTCCTTCCTCCACCTCACTACAGTCTGACTCAGAATCTAGTTCCTCACAATGATTTGTGGTGGACTTTTCCACAACAGGATGGCTTGTGGCCTTGTTAATCTTCTTCATGGCTGCTGCTGAGGACTTGGTAGCTTCTGCTGAAGAGGCTTCTTCTATTGCTTCTTTCAGCGTGATCTTAGGTTTCATTAATAACTTGCTCTGCAGCACCTTGTCTTTAAGGCCTAAAATGAAACGATCGCGCATGGCCTCCTCTAAACTGTTGAATTCGCATATACCCCCAATGTCTCTTAAACTTGCCACGAAGTCGTTTATGCTTTCATTTTCCCCCTGATCGTGACGGTAAAACTCGTGTCTCTTAATGAGGCACAATACTTGTGGCATGTAATGGGCTCTTAACAGCCTTTCCAGATCAGGCCAAGCCATTACCTTCACGTCTGCTGCTCCTGCGAGTGCCTTCGCCATCTTGAAAACTGCCAGACCGCAGTACGTAAGGAAGACCGCCCTCTTCCACTGCTCGGAAATGGCGGCAAGATCGTTTCCCTCCAAATACATTTGGAAACGATCTGCATACGACTCCCAGTCTTCGCCATCGGATCGAACGGGCTGGGGGTGTTCAGCGCAGCCATCTCGCTCTTCTTCTGTTCCACATTGCCTTCTTCTTCAGGGCAATCCCACCTTCGTCGCCAGTGTTAAGTTTGCATGAAGAGACAGACGCGGAGTGCTTCAAGCTCTTTAGTTTATTAGTGACTACAGCTCAGAACGGACCCGACTGGCTTTGCTGCGGCTGCTACTTATAGCCGGCAGCTGCAGCTGACAGCCAATCAGAGTGCAGGGTTTTCCTGCACTTTTTAAACCAATCATTTCCAACACTTTACAAGAACAATTCAAACTAAACCAATGATTTCAAACCTGCATACATAACAGATTCGTATTTTTTGCAAGACTAACTGGAAAGTCTTAATGCAGATCAGCAAGCCATACAGCTTGAGATACGGCTCCCTTCTTTCTGAGAGCTATTTTTGAAATCAAGATCTCAAATTCTACATTTTTTCCAAGTTCAATTTTTGTTCTTATATTTATCATATCATATGTATCATAGGGCTATTTATTTGTTTCTTTTATAGGACAACAGACGCCCATATGATTCTGAGTGACTAAAAACTAAGAACCAATAGCAATATAAAAACATATAAAAGATAGAACTGGAAGAGCCAAGCATTCAAAACAAAAAAGAAAAGAGGAAAAGGAAAGGAAAGGAAAGGAAAGGAAAGGAAAGGAAAGGAAAGGAAAGGAAAGGAAAGGAAAGGAAAGGAAAGGAAAGGAAAGGAAAGGAAAGGAAAGGGGCTCCACAGTTTGTCTCCAAAGTTTGGAAGAACAATGACATCTTCATTAATTTCCTGAATGACATAAATGTGGGAGCCATAGCAGAGTGGTATTTAATTTAATAATTGGACTTGTATGCTGCCCCCTCTCCGAAAGGACTCGGGGCGGCTCACAACTAAAAATACAAACAATAAATACTTTAAAAACAAATTAAACCCAACAAGCCCAAATAAAATCAATTTAACACCCCCCCGCCAAGAGGTCAGTCCAGCCCGGCCTGTTCAAACAGCCAAGTTTTCAGATCGTGGCAGAAAGAGAGAGATCCAGATGTGTAAGTATTTTGTTTTCTGCTCTATAATATTCTCTTCAGAGATCTGTTGCCTCACTAGATCCAATCCCCCCACCCAAAAAAAAGATTGCAAGATCTTCAGAGCAAAGAAGTGTAGACAACTAGGGAGGCTAGAGAGTGATGAAGAAAAAAATAAAAACCCACCTGGCATATCTAAATTACTCTCTTCGATAATAAAAACCCAAAGTACCCTAAAAGAAAACGGACAGAAAACAGACAGGTCTTTTCACAAAGGAAAAAAAAATTCAGGAAAATTTGTTACAGTACTGTATCTTGTCCTTCCTCTGCTCTGAGGTAGTGTGTCTTAAAAGTATTATTTTTAAAATGACTTATTGCAAGGATGAGTGACTTCAGCCCCAGGTCTGCACATGATCCCTAATCTTCTTTTTCCGCAGCCCACAGAATTCTTTCTGCAATTGTCAAAACTCAGCAGTGTTATTTCTGGCTGTTTTGAAACAGGAAATCCATGAACATGGCAATGTAAAAAATGTTTGTACAAACCTAATTCCCCAAATATAGGGAAGGCCACATCAAAACGATGCCAGCCTTGCCTTTGATCACAATATGGGCCACCGACCTGCTATTACTGCTATTATTGTTGCTTGTATTCTAATGTTTTTATTGACCTGGTATGATTTGATTGTTTATTGTAGCCTATGACTATTATTAAGTGTTGTACCTTATGATTCTTGACTAATGTATTTTTTCTTTTATGTACACTGAGAGCATATGCACCAAGACAAATTCCTTGTGTGTCCAATCACACTTAGCCAATACAGAATTCTATTCTATTACTATGCAAATCTCAGCTCTTCCCAAGAAGTGGCTTATGGCAGAGGTGGTATTCAGCAGGTTCTGACCAGTTCTGGAGAACCGGTAGCAGAAATTTTGAGTAGTTAGGAGAACCAGCAAATACAACCTCTGACTGGCCCCACCCCCATCTATTTTCTGCCTCCCAAGTCCCAGCTGATCAGCTGGGTCTTCTTTTGTTGCCCTGCACAGGAAAACGGAGCTGGAAAGCAGGTTAGTGGGGTGGGGAGGGAATGGGATTTTGCAGTAACCTTCCCCTACCATGCCCACCGAGTCACACCTACAGAACCTGTTGTATTTTCTTTTTTTCCAAGGCAAAGAGACACTGGTATAATGTGTTTTCCTATAATGTGGGAGAGCTACAGTGCTCTTGAGTTAATTTAGCCATTATCAATCAAACATAGAAATGAATAAATAGAATGATGTATGGCAGATACATCCAGGAACTGAACCACTTTCTCTGCCCTGATCTAATAGTCCTGCTCGCTTCATCTTTGACAGTGGCTGTTCTCTCTCCTCCCTAGGAAGATTCCAAGGTATCAGGTTTCTTTGTTCTGGCCTAACAGTTGGAAGCAGTGAAACCTCCCCCATGGAAGGATGTGAATGCAATTTAGTGAGAAGTTGTAAAACCAGCCAGGCAGGTTTCAGCCTAAGCCCAGAGAATGTAAAGCTTTATTTGGCTGATTTGTTCTACCGCTAGATATGCAGCTAGAACAACTTCATTAAGAGGAAAAGCACTGGTCCCCAAACTCTGTATGCCATGTTGAGCTTCCTGCCCTGTTCTTTATTTCAAAGATCGGAAATCTTAATGTTCTACCCTGCTGCCCTTTCTTACACATGGAGGCTGTGGTGGCCGCCATTTTAAAGGAACACTAATGCTTTTTGGGAGTTCAGGTTAAAGAAGGTTGATGCATACCACCTTAGAAAAGACCAGTTCAACAAAGGATGCAGTTTGGGGTATGACTGTATTAGCCTATATCTTGGATAAGAAGAACTAAGAACCAAGATTAAGGTGGGGGGGGGAGATTTCTTTGGCTTTCTTTGAGTTAATTAACATTTAATTTTAATTTAACTTAATCAATATTATTAATATTTTTTTCCTTTTGCCCTTTCAAAAATATAAGAGGGCTTTGCTGAGAGAGATCATTTAGAAATGTGAAATAGATAATAGATAGATAATAGATAGATAGATAGATAGATAGATAGATAGATAGATACAGTAGATAGATATAGATGGATAGATAAATGATAGATAGCAATTTTTAGCACCTTACAATCACACTCTAAAATTCTTAGTGTCTTACCTTGCATATCTCCACATGAAGTTATATGATGGTTTGTTTAATTATATTTTGATTATGCTTCAGGGTCCTTCTTCCAAAAATGCTGATTAAGCAAACCACGACTGATTGTGTTCTCTTTTTGGCAAATTACTCCCTCTTAGCTTAATTTCCTTTCAGAGTTACTATGACACCAAAATCACAAGGAGCCTACAGTAGCTAATGGAATAAATCCATAAACATTCATGCTTTTCTTTTCTCCAAGAAAAAACTGATTAAATACCATTTAAAAAAATAAACCTGATGGATTCCTGTGTTGCTTTTATGGTACGTGGTTAATAGCTACTGTTTACATCTTGAGAAGTATTCCTGCACTTTCAGAAAAGATGGTTAGTGGAATTCCAGCATTTCTGGAAACTGGAGGATGGAACCAACCAACCCTGTGTTGCCCCAGCACATTTTGTTTAGTCTCAATCTCTCTTAATTTTACTCAAAGCACACAGATAAGAATGTTTGGTTTGCAAAGAGAAATGCAAGGACAGCATTTCTGGATTGACCAGTTGACTCAGAAAAGGAATACAGCATCTCCCTGGGAACAGATGGAATTGTCTTATGTTCAGGTGTCAGAATCCACAACTGTCCCTCTAATTTGTTTGCAGACATGAAAGATGATGAAGGAACATTGCAAGGGCTTTTAAACACATCTTGCAATAAGCAGTCTTTTTTCTGGGTTAAAACAAACATTAATAATCTGTGCTTTCAACAAAATTTCAAACCGCAGGAAGCTGGAAATTTAGATGCAATGTTTTTTAATGTGCTTTCTGGGTTTTTTTGGGAGGGGGAGAGATTAAAATAGATTTAAATGTAGCCCATTACATGGAAGAACAGGCATCACACTGATTCTCACACTTCTCAATCTAAAAATATGTGATCCCTAGCTACTTGCTGTAAACATGTTTATCTCGGAACTCATCCCACAGAACTTAGTGAGACTAATAGCAAGTAATTAATTACAACCAGTGAATATTTAGTGAGCAATCTTGTCCTACTGAAGAGATACTAGTGACAAATACATTGTTGGCAAATGTATGTAGTAGTAATGCCACTGCAATCTTATATAGACCAGCTGTTTATAATATCTGACTGGAATGCTAGTCATCAAGTGTGTGAACACTACAGCTATTGTATCTTAAGAGAGTTGATTGAATCTGGGATAATTGGCATGTAACCTTCTCTATTAATAGTGCAGAGAGATATGTGAATTAAATGAATGCCATGGACATATGCCATGCATTAACTAAAAAAGCTTTACAATCCTCATAACAACTTGGCAAACAATTCCACCAGTAATTATCCTTTAGAACTGGATAAGATCAAAAGAGTGGGGGAAAAAAGAAAAGCAATACCTAATTTGTTGGATCAATGAATAATCAATCGCATAACACAATGCTGCAAAGATTAAATCACAAGCAATGTCTGGCCACTGAAATGCACAGATTTTGATTTTAAACAGCTGTTGGCATAAATATCTTTTTCTGTGTTTGAAGTTGGAACATCCATACTGCTTAAAATATATATAAAGTAAAAGTGATATGCAAATGAATAAATTTTTGTCTTTGTGCATGATAGCATTTTGCTAACTCTTGTCTAGAATTTCAGATGAATTTGTAATGCTTAATAGCAATAGCACTTAGACTTATATACCGCTTCACAGTGCTTTACAGCCCTCTCTAAGCAGTTTACACTGTCAGCATATAGCCCCCAACAACCTGGGTCATTTTACCAACCTCGGAAAGATGGAAATGCTGGTGGAGATTAAATTGTGGCTCCTACATACTGTAGTTGGGTAATGAAATGTCTGCCAATAAACACCCAAGCTCAAAGAGCACCAAGGACTCCACAGTTCAACCCTGATCATACATATATTTTCTTCTATTGGAATTAAATTAACATTAACTACATCGGTGATATGTGAAGCTTTATTCTGATTTATATGGAATATCTTAAAATAAAACTCAATAGAGTATTAGGAGTTTTTCACTAGAGCCATTCTCACCTATAAAGTCTTTCTGATATAAGAGTTAGGACATATACAAAGTACAATTGTGGTTTTTGTCACATGCAGGCAATTGGATGGGGCTGAAGCAAATGTTGAATTGGTGTTGTAGGCAGTCCTGAATTAATGACCATAATTGGGACTGTCACTAAGCAACACAGCTGTAAAGCAAAAAAACCTATGTGGCCATGCCAGCTTACATTAGCTCTGGTTATAGTCATTAACTGAATTATACACAGTTGTTAAGTGTGACATCACATGATTGAGACTTACAATTTCAGAAGCCAGCAGTGAATGTCACAAATAGCAATCACATGGCTCTGGAAATGCTGTGACAACCACAACTTCAACAACCCCCTTTAAATTCTCCTTTGTCAACACTGGGATAACTTTGAACAATTGTTGAATGAGTGATCGCTAAATGAGGACTATTTGTATCTCTTTATAGAATTTTTATTTTGTCTAACCCAGGCCTGTCAAACTCACGGCCCACGGGCCAGATGCATCACACACTGGCCATGCCCGCTTTAGCAAAGGGAGAAAAAGTCGCGGTACGTCATGTGATGTCATGACGATGCGAGTTTGACACCACACCCCTGGTCTAACCCAACCTAACATTGAAAAGAGAAGCTTGCAAAGGGGGTCAGGATTCTGTGTGTCCATCAGCAATAATTCTCTAAATTCTGGGACTAGGGTTAAAAAAATCCAGAAAAAAATTCCCAGTGTATCTCTGCAGGAAAGGCAGCTGCTGGGCAGGGACTTGGAATGTTTGTGGCTGCTTCAATCTAAGTTTCCCTCCTTCCTCTTTTCTAGTTATGTGACCCAGAACAGTGCAAATGCAGCCTGCTTTTGATTTTCTGCTGCATATCATTTAAGTTCTATAAGCCAGCAGTCCCCAACCTTTTTGGCTTAGTGGCCTGGCAGGACAAGCAGAAGGGGAAGGTTCTGTGTGAGTGGAGAGCCGGCCAGTGTGTGAGTGCATGCAGCTCCATTTGTGCAAGCGGTGGGTGCTTGAATAGTCTGATTCCAAACGGGCTGTGGCCCCAGTGGTTGGGGAGCCCTGTTATAAGCTGCTTAGAGCTGAATAGGTTTTAAGTAGTGGATAAATTGAATGAATGAATGAATGCACAAAAACATATACAGATGCATCATGAGGGGGAAGATAAACCCAGAACTGTACATGTATATTCACAGATGCAACATATTATTTTATTACACAGAAGAAAATGTAGATTCCTTCAAGTCTGCTACTGCTGAAGGGGTTGGAAAGAATTCCAGAAAGTATGCTCTGCTCTGCATACTTTCTCTCTCTTGTTTCCTTTGTCTAAGATCTCCTTCTCTTTCCTCCTTTTATTTTTCCCTTTCTAACAGCAGGTCTATGCCTGTTACACCCAAACAAGGCAGATGAATGATAAGAACAGAAGTGGAGACTGTTTTGACCAAGGGCCACAGTGAACATTTTTAAGAGGCTGAATAGAGGTGTTCATGGAGGTGGGTTGTGGTTAAAAAAAAGGCAAGACAGTGGCTGTGATTATGAAATCCCAGCCCTTTTTAATGTGTGCCGTACCTAAGAAAATGGCAAAGCTTCCATTGAATGAGCACCATCTTGTCTTTTTGGAACCTCCTGCCAATTCCTTCATTATGGATAGAGGCTTATCCCATAGATGTCTATGGAGATTCTCTGTCATCCAGGTCATGGTTGTCCCAAAGATGCTTTTTCAAGAGGCAACTGGACTTTCTGGTTTTTCTTTGAAGACATTTTGCTTTTCATCCAAGAAGATTCTTCAGCTCTGACTGTCATCCAAGAAGCTTTTTCACGTCACTTCAAATTGGTCCTAAAACTTAGATCTCAATTCTATAATGCCTATCCCTGAATCTACTTCACAAAAGGATTAAGGTAGCCCTCGTTGCCTAGGCAGTTAGCCAAACAGCCGCATGTACATGCTACACAATCCTAACTTGGGCAGTTGAGGAAATCAGATGCATATTTATTTACCCAACAGAAGGAAATATATTGTAAATTTTGGATCACGTTTAAGCACACATATGCCCAACTCTCTGCTCCTGGTACAAAAGCATTGCTCATATCATACAATGACTCAATGCTAAAAGGTGGGAGGGGGCAGAGAGAAAGAAATATCAGCTGCAGATAACTGAAACCTTAGAAGAAGAGCAAAGGTTGAGACTGAAAAAGCAGTCTAACCTGCCCAGGACTGTGAGATGGGCAAACTGTCTGGAGCAAACAGAACAAGCTGTCTCCAATTCCAAAGAAGGAAGGCAGGAAAATCAATAAAAGTTGCCTTTCTGGGAAAACAACTCAGCAAAACGGCAGGTTAAAAAGCACAAGTATTAAAAATTTCTGAATGGCGTCTATGTCTCTATTGTATAATAATACTAATTTAAAAAAACACTTCTCCTCCAAAAACATTATAGAACAGGGTGTGCCCTGTGCTGTTGTGTAATACTTTAGGGTTCTTCTTAAAGCTAAAACATAAAGTGTGCAATTATATCTGTTGCAAGGTGAACTGTTCCTGCTTAGCATTTCAATGAGATGCTTGGAAGTTCCTGGTTCTTATTCCATCCCATTTAATCCCAATAAAAGCTTACTCTTTCCTGGCTCTTTGGAAAATTTCTTGCCAAAGGATTTTTCCAAAAATACTTCTTTTCCCCCCTTATGGAAGAGTAGCAAGGGAGTTTCGTGTTTTCTTGGGCAAGATTAGAAGCCCTTATCAGCCCTTGGGACTAGAGAGAGAAAGTTTCACTGGCAGAAACATAGTATATATTTTACTATTCTAATCATGTTAAACAACCCCTGCCCCAATTTTAAAGGGAAAACCACTGGGGAGGGAAACCATCACAGCTCAGCTGGGGTCAATTCACCTAGGCCTCTTCTCCTCTCTCAAGTGTTTTCTTTTCATAGAATCATAGTTCTGAAGGGATTTAAGAGGTCTTCAACATCCTGCTCAAGGCAGGAGACCTTCTACCAGGGGGTGTCAAACTCATGGCCCACAGGCCGGATGCATCATGTGCTGGCCATGCCCACCCCTAGTTTAGCGAAGGGAGGAAAGTCACGATACACGTTGTCATCATGATACGTTGTCATGATGACAACGTGATGCCACAAGTTTGACACCCATGCCTTATACCATCCCAGTCAAATGATTGTTCAGTCTGTTGGAAGAAATGTCTATCTGGGTTCAGTTCCAAGTGGGAAGAAAGACACTGGAAACATGGAGACTATTTGGAAAGATGGTTTAATGTTGGAGAGGACCACATGGATCCTGGGCAAAAAAAGCACATGGGTGAGAGAGGGAGAGAGATTTATAACCTCTGTTGGGCTTTGAACTTGCTTCCTGTTCCTGTGGCAAGAAATGTATCCTGATTGGTTGTCCAACTCCCATGGGGCCATGCAGAGGTAACTTTTAGGTTGTTTGTGTGCTAAGTTTGGTTGAAACTTGGTGGGTGGTGCAATGAAGGGCAATCAAATGGCTCTGCCTGAAGGAGGTAGATATTTGTTATGTAGAATAAACTGGTCCAGGCCTTAATGGCCTGTTAACAAAGGTGGGAGCGGCGGCTGAGACTCTGCTTCTCTGAGTTTCTACTTCTGTTTGAGGGGAAATATTCTGCCTTTTTAATATATCCTAAAATATTTCATTTTTCTAGGAGTGGGGTGGGTTTTAACTTCCAATAAGTCTATTTTTAAAATAGTGATGGAGCAGTCACAACCTCAGGAGGGGTTAACTCAGGGGTGTCAAACTCATGTCATCACGGCAGCATCATGTGACGTATCAGGACTTTCCTCCCCTTCGCTATGACCAGCAGCACATGACGCATTCGGCATGCGGGCCAGGAGTTTGACAGCCCTGGGTTAACTGTTCTCCTTGATAGAAAATTTCTTCTAGGTTGGATTTCTCTTTAACAAGCTTCCACACATTACTTCTTGTCATGCCCTCTGGTTCCTTAGGAACCATTATTTCTTCTTGGTTTCAAGTATGGGAGCACTACGATGGGTGACCTTCAGGCCCAGAGCACCTTGCTGTCCCAAGCCCTCTCCTAGTAGCCCTCAGAACTCTCTCTGAACATCACTATGAGGTCATTTGAAGGTGGGAGACCATTCAAACTAGCTTAACCCATGAAATCGAGTTCTATATATCACAATTAAAAAAAACTTTCAAATACTCTGCAAGATCAAGTTTTAACCAGTCTGTGGGATAAGTCCCCAAAGATGCTTTTTTTTCAAGAGGCAACTGGACTTTCTGGTTTTTCTTTGAAGACATTTCACTTCTCATCCAAAAAGCTTCTTCAGCTCTGACTGTCAGAGCTGAAAAAGCTTCTTGGATGACAGTCAGAGCTGAAGAATCTTCTTGGATGAAAAGCGAAATGTCTTCAAAGAAAAACCAGAAAGTCCAGTTGCCTCTTGAAAAAGCATCTTTGGGACAACCATGACCTGGATGACAGAGAATCTCCATAGACATCTATGGATGGGATAAGCCTCTATCCATAATGAAGGAATTGGCAGGAGATTCCAAAAGACAAGATGGTGCTCATTCAATGGAAGCTTTGCCATTTTCTTAGGTATGGCACACATTAAAAAGGGGTGGGATTTCATAATCACAGCCACTATCTTGCCTTTTTTTTAACCACAACCCACCTCCATGAACACCTCTATTCAGCCTCTTAAAAAATGTTCACTGTGGCCCTTGGTCAAAACAGTCTCCACTTCTGTACTGCAGTTGGCCCTCGATTTACAACCATAATTGGGACCATAACTTCTGTCACTAAAGAATGCGGTAATTAAGTGAATCTGGCCTCCTCTATTAACTTTGCTAATCAGAAGCCTCTTGGAAAGATTGCAAATGACCATCACATGTCCCAGGGATGCTGCAACTATCACAAATACATGCTAGTTGTCATTCACTCAAGTTCTTATCATATTATAGCAGTGATGGCTAACCTTTCCGTCCTCGTGTGCCAAAAGTGTGCGCGCATGCATGCGTACCAATACCCATAAGGCAATGCACATGGGGGCCCCATGCCCCCTGTGCATGCACATGACTCCAGCGCACACACCACGTGTCTCTGCGCATGCACATGCGACCCCCCCATATGCCCTGAACCTTTATGCAAGTGCATGCATCTGCCGTGCCTCCACACATGTGCAGCAGCTACCCGATGATCAGTCCTAGAGGAGATCAACCCTGACTGCTCTTCAGAAGGCCAGATCCTGAAGATGAAACTCAAATACTTTGGCCACCTAATGAGAAGGAAGGACTCACTGGAGAAGAGCATAATGCTGGGGAAGATTGAGAGCAATAGAAGAACGGGACGACAGAGTATGAGGTGACTGGATGGAGTCACTGAAGCATGAGCTTAAATGGACTCCAGAAGATAGTAGAGGATCGGAAGGCCTGGAGGAACGTTTTCCATGGGGTCGTGATGGGTCGGGCATGACTTTGCGACTAACAACAAATATTCATATAGTATATAAATTGACAATGACAACCATATGCTGATCACAAGCTATGTATCAGGCTTGCACAATTTCCAGCTCTGTGGACTTCAGGTCCCAGAATTCTCCAGCCAGGATGCCTATTGCCAATTTTAAGGAAAGTTTTCTGAAACCTGGTACATTCCAGAAGCATTTTGTTCCCATTAACTCAAGTCAACATACTGGGGTGTAGGAATGGCCCATGTGGAGGTAATCAGGCTGGAAAAGAATAATTTAAGTCATTCTTAATAAGTTAAGAGATGTGGACTTCAACTCTCAGAATTCCACAGGTTTTAATATTGCCAGGGTTGAGAAACACTGATTTAAGTGATTCTTAGCAAGCCAGGGCTATATTGGCTTAGGAATTCTGGGAGTCAGAGTCTACCACTTCTTATGGATAGTTTGAGGTGATCTCACTTTTGTTGTTGTTGGAGGAAATGTCTTGCTCAATAGTCCATTTGTTTGTTTGAATAACTACTGGCATGTTCACTCACCTGAGCCATCTAAAAATGCTTCTGTATGTGTAATCAGTTCCATATTTCTACAGCATATTTTAAATACCTATTGGCTTTGAAACAGCTTCCAAAATGAAACACAACTGCAAAAGACACTGGTTAGTTAAATTCAAATCAAATGACATTTTCCCCGTCTAAACAAAGTAAAATATCCCCTAGCCTAGATAGAAGTTTTCTTTCCTCAAAGTTTCTAACAGGCTATAGAGGTGAATCACTATGGAAGAGACTGTTTTGTGTCCCTATGTGTCACTCTATAATGTTTTGCTTTCAATGAAGACCCCAATGTACTCTTCCTGTATTAATAAGCCCATGCAGATGTAGTGATGCAAAGCAGAATGTAGTCCAAATGTTTAATCTAAAACAGTTTTTGGCGTGAAATAGCAAATAATATGCATCCTGTTCAGCTGTCTAGAAAAACAATATCATTTTATTAAGAATTAGGTACTCTGTCTAGGATTTTAACTTTACTGTCTACAATTAAATTAAAAGCAGTACTAGACAGTATTTGAGGAAGGAATAATGGATGCATGCTTATTAAAGACTAACAGAGAATTGTTGTGATAAGAATGTTGTGGAGATCTGATTTTACTGATTTTATGAAGGGGAGACTTAAAGTCATGCTGAATTCTCACACTGTATTTAATAGGCTTTCAACATATGTCACCTTGACAGCTGAATCAATGCCCTCTTTGTTTCTTAACACAGATTTATAACTATTTCAAATAGTGGGCACAACTCTTATCCCAGTTGATTATATCATGTGTGACAACTATCACTAACGTTCAGTGTCTGGGTGTAGAATTACACATTCAATTTAGATTAGGAAAACAATAGTTTCAGAAAACAAGAAGCACTAAGAAGCACTAAGCTGAACAGGAAGTAGCTGTCAGCTGAGTATCAGGAAAAAGGTGTGTTGTCATTTATGGAGCAATGCATGAACTCAATTAAGTTGCAATCAATAAACTATGGTTAAACGAATAATGGTTTAAGTATGAAGTGTGGAAATCCATCCATTGTATGGCTGTGATGGACATCTTCCTTTGGAATCTTATGATGATCTAGATTGTTATTGGACATACAAGCACACCTTCCTTAGAGATGGGCTCGAGAAGAGTGCAATACCAAAAAGTTTGGCTTGCTATCAGATTAAGCATGAAAAACTGGTTATTTTCCAAACCAGGAAGCGGAACATTGAGTTGCCAGAGGGTTGTGCTGCCAAGGTAAACCACAGAAAGCAGTGTATAGCATAAATTAGAGAAAAGAACCTTCATTATACCAAGCTGTCTTAATTTTTCAACCAAGTTGAGATGGGGAAAATGTCATTTTTGCTTTCCTTGTTAAATTACTGCTGTATAGATGTACTGCAAGTCATTCATTTATCCACATCTACTTTCAAATAGTTGTGTGTGCATGTACACTTGTGTTTATGCATGTTTAATGACACAGGAATTTGAGAAATGTCTAATATGGTGGAATCACAGCACATAAATCATAATAAATGATGTGCTATTTATTGACATCAGAGCTTTTGTACAGTTCTTAATTGGTCTAACATTTTCCTTCTTTAAAAAAATCTTACCATTAAGAAGAAGAAAAGGAACCAAAATCTCAGTGAAGATTGACAGCACCCATCACTTTTTTAAATTCTGAGGGGAAAAACAAACTCTCTGGACCTCAAATAGACATTCTGAGAAAATGGACATGGTGGATGACAGCATCTTCATCTGGCAGTGTGTTTATTTGTTTAGGAAAAAGAAAAATGGAGCAGGTAAAAAGGAACATGGGAGAAGGAAGATTGCAAAAGAATATCTGCATTTGTTTGCCATCTAATAAATGAGTATTTTGTGACTGACCCCACCTACCACTGTCACCAGTTAGGAATTAGGCCAGCTCTTCCAGCTCTGTGTCAAGTATGTGAATGCCCATGAAACATTGTTAAATTCAAAATTTAACTGAAAGTTAAAGGGTGTATTTGAATAGATACTACTTCAACTATCTCTGAAGTCTGATGCTATAGTATCACAATTTTAATTTTTCTCACCCTACAACATTCCTAAACTTGCCACAAAACTGTTGGGAGAAGGTGTTGTCTTCTTAGATATTCATGTGATCATGTTTATCAAACTTTTGTATGTAATCAGATTTCATTCATTATGCCTAATCTCTCAACAAAGAAGTATTTAATGATAACTTGTGACTCCTCTTATTCTAACCCTGGCACTCAAACTGTAAGCCTCACCAGAATGGGACAGACTGTCAAATAAAACAACATTAGGTTATGATACTGGTTTATGTTACCTGAGAAAATCTGGTACGAAAGGAATACTAAGTTACACGGTACAACTTGATGAACTGTATCTCTCCATTGTGTTGTCTTTCCAGATATAGCTGGGACACCTCTGGAATATGGTGTCACACCTCAAATATAAATAAATAAATAAATAAATAAATAAATAAATATATATATATATATATATATATATATATATATATATATATATATATGTTTTCGTAGATTTTCACGGGTAAAGGTATGTAGGTCTTGGTGTATTGGTCTTGTCCGTGTAAGATTGAGAATACCTTGGCAACATTTCGAAATCTCATCCGTCATCTTCAGGCTGGTGTCTTCAACTTCGTTCTCCTGGGAGAAGTCGTGATCGTGGCTATTTTTCCCTTTTAAACTCCAGAGTTGGCTGTGTTGTTACTTCTTGATTGGCTGATGGAGTTGATGTATGCAGATTGGATGGCTTTTTCCTGAGACCCTGTGTGGCTGAGGTGCTGGCTGTGTGTCTCTCAGCCTTTTGTGTTGTAACGACCTGAGTAATGGGCTGTGTGATGACCTTCTGAGTTCTATTGTTGTGACATCCTGGGTGTGGTGCTGTAGTCTCCTGGGTCGTTGTCAACAAACCTCTAAACACAGACCCCACCACTTATCTGGAGAAAACCACCAAATCCAAAATAAAAGCCTCGCCCATCAGTGAAGAGATCCAACAAAGAATCATCCCCAGAGAAAAATCATCTAGATGCCCTAAGCTCTATGGCCTCCCCAAGATACACAAAGAAGGAAGACCACTCAGACCCATAGTCAGCTCCATAGGCTCACCTCTACAGAACCTAGCCAAATTTCTTGCCAAACAACTCCAGCCCTACACAGAATCCATCACCTCACACGTACAAAATTCTTTCCACTTCATAGAAACAATAAAGAAACAAAACCTACAACCCAGCGACCTACTTGTGAGCTTGATGTCATATCCTCTTCACTCAAGTACCTATTAAAGAAGCCTTGACAGCTATCCAAAACAAATACAACCCCCTAAGCACATCCTAGATCTGACCAACCATTGCCTTTCCAACACGTACTTCATCCACAATGGACAAAGATATAAACAGATAGAAGGAGCACCTATGGGATCACCCCTCTCACCCGTCATCACTAACCTATACATGGAACATTTTGAAACCAATGCTCTAGACAAATCCGAATACAAACCCAAACTCTGGCTTAGATATGTAGATGACACTTTCGTAATTTGGCCACATGGGAAAGAAAAACTGGACAACTTCCTCACACATCTCAACAGCCTACACCCCAAAATACAATTTACCATGGAAACAGAAACCAACAATCAACTTCCGTTCCTGGGCGTCCTATTTACAAAAACCCAACGGCTCCTAGGACACACCATCTACCAGAAAAGACACACACTAACCGCTACTTAAATGCACAATCCCATCACCACCTGCACAGATCAACTCTGTAGCCAAGACCCTCATCTCCAGAACCAAGCCTAGCTGACAAAGACCACTTGAGAACAGAATTACACACCTCACTAGATATTAATGTCCAATGGATTCCAAAAAGCACAATCACCAACCTAATCCGGGAGACTCCCCAAAACCAAGACACAGAACAGGACAATGGCATCGCCCTCCTCCCTTACATCAAAGGCACCACAGATAAAATCAGCAAAATTCTCCACAAACACAATATCAGGACAGCCTTTGGCACTGATCAAAAAATAGCCAACATCTTAAGAAACCCCAAAGACAAGATCCAGCTAGAAAACCAAGGAGTTTATAAAATACCATGCAAAATTGCCCAGCCACATACATTGGACAAACCAACAGGAGAATAAATGCATTGCAGAACACAAGAGCATGATCAGAAAAGAAGAAAAACTTCCTCCTTTCCAGCACCTTAAAGCCACAGGACATGAAATTGATTTTGAGGGATCCAAACTTATCTCCAATACTGAACACTTCAACAAGAGAATAATTAGGGAAGCCATCAAAATAGAAAACACCCCATAACATGAATAAACGGGATGATACTTCCCTACCAGACATCTGGAAACTAGCCCTAATCAACAAACGAGTCCCAGCCACAAAAACCAACACGGACCCAAAATAACACATGATGCCACCACCAATCTCCTTCACCAGACTCAAACCCAAGCCCACACCACAGATGAAAGGCAACCACCATCCAGAAACCAGACCATGGCTGCAACACCAGCTGCTACACCCCCTCCAACCCCAAACTAAGCAAACTGACACACGCTATAAACACATAGCCAGACCTCAAACTCGAGCCAAACCAAGGCCCAGAATGCCACATCACAGCCTTCCACCCAGGATACTACATCACAGAACTCAGGAGATCACAACACAAAACATCAGGAGGTTGCAACACAGACAACGACCCAGGAGATTACAGCACCACACCCAGGACGTCACAACAATAGAACTCAGAAGGTCATCACACAGCCCATTACCCAGGTCGTTACAACACAAAGGCTGAGACACACAGCCAGCACCTCAGCCACACAGGGTCTCAGGAAAAAGCCATCCAATCTGCATACATCAACTCCACAAACCAATCAAAAGTAACAACACATCCAACTCTGGAGTTTAAAAGGAGAAACAGCCACGGTCACACACTTCTCCCAGGAGAACAAGCTGAAGACACCAGCCTGAAGATGACGGATGAGATTTTCAAACGTTGCCAAGGTATTCTCAATCATACATGGGACAAGACCGAATACACCAAGACCTACATACCTTTACCCGTGAAAATCTCTGAAAACAAATATATATATATATATATATATATTTAATTTATTATTGTCTTGTCCATCTTACACGGACAAGACCGAATACACCAAGACCTACATACCTTTACCCAGAAAATCTACAAAACATATATATATATATATATATATATATATATATATATATATATATATATATATCCTAAAGGAGATTCAGAGGTGGGCAATTAAGATGATCAAGGATCTGGTGTGGATTCCCTCAGAGGCCACACTTGGGGCTTTTTAGAAAGTTGGTGAAAGAGAAGGGACCTAACAGATTTTTAAAAAATTATGGATGGTATGGATAAAGTGGACAAGGGAAAGCTAGCTTCTCTTCCTCAAAATACCAGAACCAGAGGTCACTCAATGAAATTAAATCCTGGAAGAACCAAGACAGAGGGAAATACCTTTTTTTATAACCCAACATGTAATTCAGCTTTAGAATTTGCTACCATGAAATGTATGCTAGTTACCAGCTTAGTTGGCTTCAAAACAAAAAGAGGGAGAGGGGGAGTTGGACCCCAAATCATGAAGTCATAGGGATCAATGGCTATTAGCCTGGATGGCAGTGTCATAGCATCTGAAGGGCATCTGCTACAATATTACAGGTAGACCTTGACCTGCAGCTGGTCCCTTAGCAATGGTTTGAAGTTACAATGGACCCCCAAAAATACTTATGACCCAGATTCAATGTTCCAATGGCTGTGTCTCCACCCTGTGTCATATCATCACATTTTCAGCTTTGGACATCCCCCACCCCTGAATTTATGGCCTTTGCAGCAACCTGTAGGTCACATGGTTATGGTTTACAATGTTTCTGGAAAAAATACTCATTGCAGACAATGGGTAATGACTATACACTCACGCATGGGGACTCACTTAATGAACAAAACAAAAAATGAATCACTTAACAGCCAGCATGAGTTACAACTGTAATTCTGGGCTTAGTTACGTTCATAGGTCAAAGACTATAGGTAGTCATCAACTTATGACAGTTTTTTGTAGTGTCTGTTCAAAGTAAAAAAAAAAGTAACTGATGACTTTTTCACACTTATGACCATTGTAGCATCCCCATGGTCACGTGTTCAAAATTCCAACGCCTGGCTACGGTTCTTACTTATGATGGTTGGAGTGTCCCGGGGTCATGCTGGTATTAACCTATAAAGCCCTGCATGGCTCGGGTCCTGCGTACTTGCAGGAGCGCCTCCTACCAGCATCAAGGTCCGATCGCCCGGAACGCTCCCATAGGCAGGCCCTCCTGGGGGTGCCATCAGCCAGACAATGTCGGTTGGCGGTCCCCAGGGAGGGCCTGTGGGGCACCCACCCTTTGGAATTAGCTACCTCTAGAGCTGTGTTTGGCCCCGGGCCTGCACTCCTTCTGCCGTGATCTCAAGACTTGGCTGTTTGGACAGGCTGGCCTGGACTGAGCAGGGTTGGGAATTTTAATTTAAGGGTATTTTATTGATTTTATAATTGGATTACAGAATTTGATACAGTTGTATTTATTGTTTATATATTTGTGTTAGCATGAGTCCCCTTGGAGATGGGGCGGCATATAAATCCAATTAAATAAATAAATAAATAAATGAGATCACCTTTTGTGACCGTCTGATCAGCAAAGTCAATGTGGAAGCTAGATTCACTTAACACCTAACTGAACAACTGCAGTGATTCATTTAACAACTATGACAAAAAAGGTCCTAAAATGGGGCAAAACTCAAGAACAGCCTTGCTGAGAACATAAATTTTGGGCTCAGTTGTGGTCATAAGCTGAGTATCTGTAGTAGGCTGCTATACTTCATGAGCAAGGATCCAATCCAGCAAGGCATCATTTATGTTCTTATGCTGAACTATCACTTATAATAGAGATCTAACTAGAATAGCCAATTAGATCAAGTGGTGTAGACTAAACTGGGTCAGACATTCGACATCCCTAAAGATCTGAAAAACATTTTTGAACTTTGTCATCATTTTAGTGATCTTAAATCACTTGGGTGACTGGTTTCCCCTCTAGAATCGAAGCTATTTTAATTTTATAACATTTATGTGTATAGCAATACTGTCTCAGTATTAATACAAATAACCTTTACCCATTGTTCCTATAAAGCAAGGGTGTCAAACTCAAGGCCCGCAGGCTGAATCCGACCCATGGGATCTGGTCTGCAGGCCCGCCCTGGAAACAGCAAAGGACTGGTTGGATAGAAATACAAAGAACACAATTGTAACTATAGCATATTCTATCACTGTATGTATTCAAGATGGACAGTGATTAATATTTATATGTAGTGCTTATATGTTAGGGTGTAGGTATAGACATATATATATATAGCATATCCATATGTGTGTTTTGTGCACACTTTTGCAAGCAGGCAACAGAATTTCATTTTTAATGTATACCAGACTTCCCACCGAAAAAAATGACAAGCTTCTCCCTCCCTCTATCTATCTATCTATCTATCTATCTATCTATCTATCTGTCTGTCTGTCTGTCTGTCTATCTATCTATCTATCTACCATCTATCTATCTATCAATCTATCTATACCAAAGATATAGTCAAACCCATTGACATTTCTACTATTGATACAATATTTACATTTTGCTTCCAATCCTCCTAGCTGTTTTTGTTCCGACCTTCCCTTCTTTTTTGCAGCCACATATAAAACTTGTCCTAAGTATCATAATTTTCTGAATCCTCCTTATTTTTCATTTCTAAAGTTAGCCTATCAGATTCTGCACATGTCATTATTTTCCTTATTATCTCTTCTTTCGGTGGTATATTCTGATTTTTCCAATACTGTGCGTAAACCGTTCTTGCCATGGTCAATACGTGTATTATTAAATATAAAGCTTATTTCATCTAATCTCAATCTGTCTCTAATTCTCCATCCATCCATCCATAATTTTTAAATAAATACTATATTGTTGTTGTACATATATTTCATGACCCAGATTTGATGTCTATACATAGGTAGCTTAAGAGGGTTGAAGAGATTAATGCTTGGATGGGACACCACCAAGAAATCTCATGACTATACTCACACCAGAAAGTTGAAAAACATCATAGTTGTGTAGTGTTGTCAAATGCACACATCCAGGAGATCAGTTTCCTTAATGCAGCAGTTAACTTTACAAGCAAGGCTGCTGTTTCTCTTTCTCGTCCATTTTTCCTTACAGCTATCACCTGGCTGTTTCCTCGCTTTTATCCCAGGCTGGCTCTTGTTTGAGGGGCCTGGCGCTGGAGCAGCACGTGCGAGCAAAGGCAACCCTGGAAAAGCCGACCTTTGCTGGCCAAAAATCAACTTTCCTTTCCCAGCTTAGGAAATGAGCCAGCCCATCAGCTTCTTGCTGCAAAGGCTTCGCTTTTGCTGGATGCTGTGGGAACAGTGACTCATCAACTCTCATCAGTCCGGCCGGCAGCCTGGTTGTCCTCATGAGGTCCTTTGCCAATTGCTTTGCCTAGCAATGGAAAGTTATAGCCTATGGCTTTATGAGACAGAGGACCAGAGAGTGAAGGTGATGGACAGCCGAGAGATGAGGATTTGTCTGCCTTCCGGAGAAGAAAACACGCCCTGTAATGCCAGGGCAGAGTTTCTCAACCTCAGCAGCTTTAAGATGTATGTGTACATACACTCCCAGAATTCCCCAGCCAGCACTGTGAACATTTAGGGTTTGCAAGGCTTTGAAGGAGCAGGGGGCCAGGAGGTAGGTGGTCCACTTAGAGGGCAACAAGCAGAAAAAGGCACCCGGAAATCAAAGGAGCAAGAACCCTGGCAGGACAAGGAGGTTGCTGCAGTGGGAATGCAAAAACTCAAGAGGACAAGGGGAGCTAGCAGAAGGATCAATATTTTACATTGGATTTTCCTAATCGGCTAAAATATAATCCCATTTGGGGTTTCCCTACATAGTGATTGATTGGACTATTGAACTCTCTCTCTCAAAAATGAAAGGCACACACAAAGGAGGAAATAATAAAGTGCAATTAGTGAGATACAACTAAGGAATCAAAAAATGTCACGTAGATTGCAAGTTGTTCATTGTATCCCTACAAAGGGATGGAATGTGTTGTATTGCTTTTTAAAGGAGAAAAAACCCTAAATATCACTAATAAGCTTTATGAGTAGCTGGTTAACTCTGTGTAAATCAGTGATTCTCAACTGGCATGAAATGGTGCACAGGTGAGCCAAAGGCTTTTTTCTAATGTGCCACAGAATTTGTGTTTTATTTCCTAAATCCTAAGTGAATAATGTAATAAAAGTTGTGTTAAGTTTGCATGAAGAGTCAGATGCGGAGTGCTTCAGTGAAGAGTTTATTAGTGACTACAGCTCATAACAGACCCGATTTGGCTGGGCTGCGGCTGCTACTTAGAGCCAGCAGCCGCAGTTGCCAGCCAATCAGAGTGCAGGATTTTCCCGCACTTTTTAAACCAATCATTTCTGACATTTTACAAGAACAGTTCAAACTAAACCAATGACATTCAAACCTGCATACATAACAAGTTGTACAACACCCCCCCCCAAACCATATCTTATATAAAAGATACATTAAAAATGCATATATTATCCTGTGATCAGATGGATGGCCAAATTAGAGAGGGAGGGAGGGAGGGAGGGAGGGAGGGAGGGAGAGAGGGAGAGAGAGAGAGAGAGAGAGAGAGAGAGAGAGAGAGAGAGAGAGAGAGAAAGATTCAAGAATAATTTTCTGGTGCACCACAAGTACTGCTATGTTCAATATGCCTTAGATTCATAAAAGTTGAGCACCACTGGTGTAAACCATAAATTAAAATTGATAGGATTAAATTGATAGGAAGAAAGGATTAAGAAATGACTTCTAATTTTCTTTTTCTTTTTTTATAAAATGTTATTAATTTTATACATTTAATTAGTGCTCAATAAATATGGTGTTGGATTATTTTGTTTGCTTAACAATACAAATTATATTCCTAACCTTTACGCCTTTTTTCAGCCATTGATAAAATAAATTCCATGTTTGATAGTATTCTGTATCTTCTTTCTGTTTAATCTTCAATGTAAGTCTGTCCATTTCTGTACAGTCCAATATCTTCTTAATTATCTCTTCATCTAGTGATGTTTCTTCATTTTTCCAGTGATGTTTAAATACAATCCTTGCTACTGTTAATACATGCAATATACACTTTGTTTATCAAATTTTTCTGGTACTATACCCAATTAAAAAAAGTTCAGGTTTAAGATCTACATGTTTTCCTGACATCTTTTCGACTTCTAATTTTCAAAAGTCCTCCTTAGCTAGCTAGGTAGATGTTCAGCATGTTTATTAGATTTTTATCCTGCCTTTATTACTGTTTACAAGTAACTGAAGGTAGCAAACATACAAAATATTCCTTCTTCCTCCTCTTCTTCCCCACAAGGCGAGTTGACAGAGCTGAGAGAGAGTGATTGTCTCAAGGTCATCCAACTGGCTTTCATGCCTAAGGTAGGACTAAAACTCACAGGTTCTTGGTTTCTAGCTTGCTGCCTTAACCACTAGACCAAATTGACTCTCTTGTATAAGGTGGAGAATGGAAGCACCATCCTCTTAGTTGATTTAATCCTGCCCCTCACCTTCTGCCCCTTCCCCCCTTATCTGGCCAGACACAAAACACAGCTTTGTTTTTGCTGATTAAACAGACACGTAGAGGTCAAGCTAAAAAGCAGGGCTAGGAAGACCATTTGCACCACCAGGGATTCTGATCATCATTAAAACTACACCGGAGTCAAGGGTGGGCTGCTGGGAGTTCGCAGGGGTTCGGCAGAGCCCCTAAGATTCTGTGCAGTTTGGAGAAGCCCCAAATCCCACTCCTGGCTGGCCCCACCCACCCTCCCAGGAGTTCCCATGCGGTTTGTTTTGGATGCAGGTAAGTGCAGGGCGCACACGGAGGCTCGGGGAGGGAGAAAAATGGGCCTCCCGGAAGTTCAGGAAGGGCAGAAATGGGCCTGTTTCTGGCTTCCAGTGAGCCTCCAGAGCCCGGGGAGGTCATTTTCGCCCTCCCGGAGGCTCGACAAAAACCTCTGGAATCCGGGGAGGGCAAAAAGCCCCCCCCCACTGTAGTGCAGGAGGCCAACTAGGCCATACCCACCATGGCCACGCCCATCCAGCCACTGAGTAGAGAACCCTTTGCAAAAAAATTTGAAGCCCATCCCTGGCTGGAGTATAAAATCGTCATTGCGGTTCTGTGAACAGGGTTGGAGGCAAGTACAAAGAATATTACACGGAACAACTACCATCTTATCTAGTAAAGTTCCAACAGCGTGTTAATAATGAACAACTAGGAAAATGTGAGCATGTATCCGAAAAGAATTGAATCCAAAACTTGGCTGAACCACTTGGTCAACTTTCTACCCCTTTTACATCCCTGAACTTTCAAGAGAGATTTGCTAGGAGGAGGGGAGAATCAGTAGCAAACTTAGTAGAAATTTGGGGAAAATACGGTTAGCTTGCTTTACATGCATAGTTTACATGCTGTAGCTATTAATTACTCAGAATAAGCGATACAGGTTTCCCTTGTCAGATGTATTTATTTTTGTATTTGTGTTATATGACATGTGCAAAAAGTTTGTCACAAGTTGCAAGGGAGCAACTTGTTTCATTCAGTTCAGTAATTTGAAATAAATTCATAGTGTGTGAGTCATAAAAGTTCGTTTAGAACTTATGCTGTAATGTATTTTCAAAAACCCAACCACTAGTATTTCCTAGCTGTTCTTTGTGAAGAATTTAGAAAGTTTATAGCAACTATCCAAAGTATCTTTGTTGGACAACAGCTAACAAAGAGCTACTTAACAGATGGATTGAAATTGGACCTGCTAGGAGATCTCTGGCTAATTTGTATGAACTCACAGATTATTGACACTTTGATTATGACAGCAATATAGATGCCATAAATTAGACTGCGGAAATGGAGAAAACCCTAAATAGAAGTGAATTTTGCAATGGGGCAACTTATGTTTCATTCAATTGAGTAACTTGAAATAAATTCATGGTGTGTAGATTCTTTTAACTCTAAACCTATGTTGTGTTGTGTTTTTTGCATAAGGTTCCAGTTGGTGGATCTCACTATTTTTTTTTTTTTTGAAATCTTTAATTTTGTAAAAAAATTAAAAGAGATTCGTCCCTCAGGCTCATTGTCTACTCACTTTATTTTTTTTTTCAACTCTGAGTTGAAAATTATGCTTCTGCACTTTCACATTTTATCCTAATCCCTTTTCAGGCTTCATTTGAGTGGTCTTTCTATCCACCCACACACAAACCCTTCCTGCCGGTGTCATGTCTTTAATTCTTTAAGGTAAACCACAGGATAAAGATAACAGATCATCAGAGTTGGAAGGGACCTTGTAGGTCATCTAGTCCAACTCCCTGTTCAAGCGGGAGACTCTACACCATTTCTGACAGATGGCAGTCCAATCTCTTCTTGAAAGTCTCAAGTGATGATGCTCCTACAACTTCCGAGGGCAAGCTGTTCCATGGGTTGATTGTTCTCACTGTCAGAAAGTTTCTCCTTATTTCCAGGTTTAATCTCTCCTTGGTCAGTTTCCATCCATTATTCCTTGTCTGGACTTTGGGTGCCTTGGAAAATAGCTTGATCCCTTCCTCTCTGTGGCAGCCCCTCAAATATTGGAAGACTGCTATCATGTCTCCCCTGGTCCTTCTCTTCACTAGACTAGCCATGCCCAGTACCTGTAACCATTCTTCCTGTTTTAGTCTCCAGTCCCCTAATCATCCTGGTTGCTCTTCTCTGTACTTTTTCTAGAGTCTCAAAGCTATGGGGAGGGGTGGCCTGTTGGAAATTAGAGTATTAAGACTCTACAATCCCATTATAGTACAAGTAGTCCCCATCTTACAACAGTTTGTTGAGTGACTGAAGTTATACAGCTCTAAAAAAAGTGACTTACGACCATTTTCACATTTATGCTTGTTGCAGCATCCCCATAGTCACGTGATCAAAATTCAGGCGCTTGACTCATCTTTATGACCGTTGCAATGTCCCAGGATCATAGGATCACCTTTTAATATCTTCTCGTAAGCAAAGTCAATGGGGAAGCCAGATTCACTTAACAACCTTGTTCCTAATTTAACAATTGCAATGATTCACTTAACTGGCAAGAAAGGTGATAAAATGGGGCAAAAAGTACTTAGCAAATGTCTCAGCAATGGAAATGTTGGGCTCAATTGTGATCATAAGTCGAGACTACCTGTAGTCTAGCCAACATGAGAGCCCACAGAGGTATGGAATTATAATTACCTTTCATCCCCAACCACGTTAGCAAGAGAAAATCGAATTGTTCTGCAAAAAATTTGCAAGATCCAGATGGAAGATGTTAGCAGTAGCCAATTTGGATATTCCCCGCCCCCCAAATGGCAGAAATGCAGATCCCCGTCTACTATTTTAAAACCTGTTAGCACTTTACAACTTGTTCTGGTAGTTCCAGGTTGATGGAAAGACCTTTATTGATGGACTGTGTTTTGCATGGCAAGTCACAAATTACATGGGTTAAACCTCTTTTCTTTTCTGCTCATTGTTTAAACTGTAATTGAAAAGTATGATTCACTTGGTGACTAAGGACATTCATCTTAGAGGGATGTACAGAACTGAATTGGATACCCATTAATAAATCCATCTTTACCTGGTAATTACTTTGATTCCTTGCCTTTGGCTATTAACTCTCTGGTTCACTTATTTATCCAAAATTTCCATCAACATGCTCCACAGTCAGTCTGCTTTGACTAAGATTTCTCTAGTTGCTGGTCTCTCTTCTAAAAGAGAATTAAATGGGCTTTGTTTTTCAAAGCTTTATTGCAAGAGCATACACATTGGCAAAATGTGAAATAACATAAATTAAGAATCAGTCGTACATTGTAGTTTCAGAACTCTGGTTCTGAATGATTGTGGTTTTCAGAAAAGCTGCATATGACATGCTACATTGTTTTCAAGCAGAAGTGAGAAATAAATGATCTTGTAAACAAGTATAACAACCCATCATGAATATTGCAGCAAAGAACAATGCTTCTGTTCAGGGACCCAGCTAACTAGTTAGAACTTTTTTCCCAGTATATCCCATTCCAGTTTCTTTTCCAGCATTTCCTTTTTCTTAATACATAGGCTCACCTTACTCTGCTCATTCAGATAGGTTTGTGAGAAGGTTTTCTAGCATTTCCTCCTAAAGCTTTTTGCACTTGGCAAATGTTGCTTCCTTTTCTGGAGCTTGACTAAACCAGAATCATGCTTGGAAAAAGTTCACTATTACCGGTAGGAAATCAGGAATTAATATATCTTGATCTTGTTGGAAGAATTATCCTTCTGGATTCAGTTCCAAGTGGGGAAAAAGACACTGGAAACATGGAGGCTGTTTGGAAAGATGGTTTAATGGTGGACAGGACCACATGGCTTGGAGCTCCAAAGTGAAAAGGATGATGACATGCTTCAAGATGTTGGGTGAAGGAAAAGAAGGGCCAAGATGCTGAGGGACCCTTAGTTATATATCCTCTGTTGGTCCCCACCTTAGTGTTTCCTGTTCCTGTGTAAGAAATGTATCCCATTGGCTGTCAGGCTCCCAGAGACGACGGCTTAATTGGACCACATGGCTTTACCTGAGTGCTGGCTGATGCAATCTTCTCAGGCCAGGTGGTGAGATGGGTAGAGGCCTTTGTTATGTAGAATACTCTGGCCCAGGCCTTAATGGCCCACACATTAACAAAGGTGTGTGTGTGTGTGGGGGGTGAGCTTCTGCATCTCTGAGTTTCTACTTCCCTTTTGGGGAAAATATTCTGCCTTTGTAATATTTCCTAGGATATTTCATTTTTCTAGGAGAGGGGTGAGTGCTAACTTCCCATAATCTTATCAAAGCATTTGGCAAGGTCTCCCATTATAGCTTGGTAGGCAAGATGGATAAATGTGGGCTAGCAGATACTTATAAAATCAGCCAAAATTGGCTATGTTCTGTGATTATGGTTCCCACCAAAGTCATAAAACATAGCACTATTCATTTCTAGCATATTGAGGCTTGCTTACCTGACACCTTGCAAAATACAGGTAATCCTTGAATTATGACCATGCATTTAGAAATTGTTTGAAGTTGTGATGGCACTGAAAAAGTGACTTGTGAGAGGTCCTCCCACTTACAACCATCCCTACAGCCTTGTGACCACAATCCAGGCACTTGGCAACGGGCTTATATTTACAATGGTTGCAGCATCCCAGTATCTCATGAATGTCATTTGTGACTGTCCTAGCTGGTTTCCAACAAGCAAAGCCAATGGGGAAGCAGCAGGGAAAATTGCAAATGGCAATCATGTGAAGTCTCACCTAATGACTGGAGCAAAAAAAAAGCTATAAAATTGACTGTGGCCACATCATGCCTTACTTAAGGACCACATTGCTTAATGACAAATTTTTTTGCCCCAACTGGTCCTCAGTCAAGGATTACTTTATCAACCGGACTTTAAGTCTAAAACAGCAATAAATCAGTAACATCTTACTAAATCATAGTGGCACAGATGGGCACTAACATGTCAGTTTAGTTTCCATGTCTGCTTATGTACTTGTTAAGGTACGTAATATGGTTCATGCATCTGATTTTCCAGTATATGTTGCTTTCTGACAGCAATTATTTTCCTCCACAACATTTTATAGTGGACAAATGAGCTACTTCCAATAGCAAATAAACAAATCCAATTATGAGATTAAGGTTGCAAGATTTAAAGAAGAAATTTGTGAGGGAAGATTTCAATTCCTCTATGGCTTCAGGAGAGTTACTCTTAAGCTAAGAAGTGACACAACCAATTTCATCAAGAAATGGCACAACTGGATTAAGTGAAATGTTATTCACCTTGGAGTGAAAGGAGCAAGACCCTTCTTTGATCCACAGGTGTAACTTGCAATAATACATGACTCACAACTACTTTTGTGAACGGCCACCATTCAGAAATAGTTGTCTCTGAACCTGATGTATTTACTTCCCTTCTGAATTTTCTTTTTACGATTCCACCAACATGAACTGCAAAAGCTCATCTATCACAAGGCAGGAACAAACTATGAAAACCCACTTCTGAACATTATCATGCAATGTTATATGATTAAGTTCAAGCTCAGCTTTGGTGGCGGTACTTCAATCAGTTAGTCACTTTCACCTCTTCATGATCTGTGGACATCTGTTCGCCAGGGTTGTCAGTAACTGCTTGAACTTCTTGTGAGCTGTTGCTCATGTTATCAGTGATAGCATCAAGCCACTTTCTCTTCTCCCAGCCAGTCTTTTTTAATTGCCTTTACTTTTTCCTGTGCATCAGTGTTTCCTTCTGCATTATGCCTGTGAATTATGTATCCAAAATAGTGCTAACTTATTTATTAACACTTCTTTAACAAGCAGCTTGCTTTGACTTCCTCTAGTACTGAATGACTTGTTTTTCTCTTGCAGTCCAAGGTAACCTCACACTTTTGATTTGTTTTTTTCAGCACGACAATTTAAAGGCATCTTTTAACCTTTATTCAGCCTTTCCAATGATTCAGCTCCAGTCACATATTACAACTAGGGAAATCCATAATCTTGACATTAAATATCTTCGTAGTTATTAGGTCTCTGCACCTTAATATTTTGTCTACATCTTCCATTGTCTGCCTCCACAGACATCACTTTATTTCATAGTTAGTCAGGGATGGGATCTACCGGTTCTGTTGCTCCGCATCATGCGTGCATGCACATGCGCAAGTTGTGTGAGTGCAATCTACGACCTGCTGAGCTGCCCGGACAGCTGAGCAGCACTGCGTGCAAATGTGCAGCGGTTGAAAAAGCACTTTTTTCCTGCTTTTTCAACCACAGATGTGTCGCACAAAGCAGCTGAGGTTGAAAACGCAGGAAATAAAGGTCAGGTAAGAGCCCGGGCAGGCGGGTGGGCCAAAACAGCAGCAGACATAGAACCGGTTCTATGTATGCTCTCTGTTTGCTGCTTTTCATAGCAACTGGTTCTACAGAAGTGGACAGAACTGGTAGAATCCCACCCCTGGTTACAGTCACTGTCTTTGTGAGTGTTTAAGCATTGGAAGACAGTATTTTATTTATTTATTAATTTTTTATTTATTTGATTTGTCAATCGCTTACAAGATAATAAGTATAAGGGTAAACATATCTATGAATACATAAAATGAATACATATAAAAAAAATAAAAGAAACAATAAAAGGAACAATAAAAGAAACAATAGGACAGGGACGGTAGGCACATTGGTGCGCTTATGTATGACCCCTACAGACCTCTTAGGAAAGGGGTAAGGTCAATAGTAGATAGTCTAAGGTTAAAGTTTTTGGGGTTTGGGGAAGAAACCAGAGTCAGGTAGAGTATTCCAGACATTGACCACTCTGTTGCTGAAGTCGTATTTCCTGCAATCAAGTTTGGTGCCGTTAACCTTGAGTTTGTATCTATTGTGTGCTCTTGTATTGTTATGATTGAAGCTGAAGTATTCATTGACTGGAAGGACATTGCAATGTATGATTTTATATACTATACTTAGATCGGACCGAAGGCGGCATAGTTCCATTTTATAGGCCTAGAATTTCAAGTCTAGTGGCATAAGGTATTCTGCAACAAGTAGAGGAGTGTAGAAATCTTCTTGTGAAGTATTTCTGGACTTTCTCAACTGTGCTAATATCAGATACGTGATATGGGTTCCAGACTGATGGGCTGTATTCGAGTATTGGTCTAGCAAATGTTTTGTATGCCCTAGTTAATAGTGTGATATTACTATTCTTCTTTCAGCTTTTCTCCTGTTTCCATCTAGCTGCAGTTGATTATCTCTACTTGCAGTCCAAAGAATTCTCAACAATTTTCCACAGCACATCTGCAGCCATTGAAAAGGGAGTATCTGAAGCCTGGATCATGGGTTTCTTTCCTATGGCAAGAACAGGATTTCAATTAAGGGAAAAGTGGGAAAATCAAAAATAGCACTGCAAATGTGCTGCTGGCCTTGCCTGAAACTGCCACTGAAGGAAATGTTTTACAGTATTTGTAAAATGGATCTTACAGTTTAAGCCTCTGCAGTAAACATTTCCTTCAGTGGCAGATTAAATACAGTGTGTGTGTGTTTGTGCATTGGCTAGTTGAATACAGCCTATTTTTCTGTATGGTATGCATAGGATCACATCCTTGGTAAAGTGAGATTTTTACTTTTGTTGAGCAAAGCAAATTGATGGGTGTGAGTAGCTTAAAGGGAAATAGTGTGTAAGGTATACATGGTATTGCATTAGGAAGGGTTGGTCTGATATGCCAAGGTGCTCAAACTGGTAGGTCTTGCTCGATTTTGTTACATGCAAGACTGCATAAAAGTTTGGGATGCGTGGGTGTGAGTGTTTATTTAGAAATCAAAACTTTTGCTGATTCTGTCTTCTCAAATCTATAAAAAATAATGCTACTTGCTAACTGCACTACCTCGACTCCCTTGGGATCTGGATCTTGCAGATCTCAAAAGAGAATGTTATTCTGGATTTATCTAGCAACAGCAAACATATAAACAAAACCTAAACATTTTCTTGGAAAAAGAAAGGGAAAATGTTTTATAGAGAGTACAGTGGAAGCTAAATATTGCAGAGCAGGCAAATTACCTCCAGATTCCAGGAAATCTGGCAAATAGCCTTGTGGATCTTTTAGCAAGGCAGTTTTAAAAGCCATTTGTGATATGGCATAGAAACCTAATAAAGAGCCAAGCTTTCCATTACGTATTATTTTCATTTACATGCATATTCCCCCTTCCTTGCATGTTGCCTTGCCTTCTCCAATTTTGACATCAGAACAACCTGTGGAATACTGCTGTATGGAGTCTGGCCCAAAGTCAGCCAGAAAGCTTCCATAGGAAAGGATGGACTTAAATCTGTTCTCTTTACTTTGCCAAAACCATTGATAGTGAATTAGCACATTCACCAAGAGACAAACCAAGCATTTAAGTCTTCTCCACTTACTTTCTAGATCTTTTAGAAGTTACTTTGCTTACTCAGAGGTAATTACAGCAGTGCTCTAGGCAGAAATCTATGGCACAAAATTGTATAACTGAATATAATAACAGCGTTTTCTCTGCTTCTCCCTCCCACATCCCAAGCTTTGGTCTTCATGCAAGTACTTACAAAACGTAGCTTCTTTTCTACTTTCACTGCCTTGATAGAAATATCCAAACATTCTTATCTAGGAAAGTTCCCAAAGACATACTGCACAATAATAGTTCCTTCCATGCACAAGAAGTTAGCTTTAACCACTTGGAAATGCTGAAACATATCTTCAGGAAATAGGAATGTATGTACAGCAGGAAAGCTGACTATACTGGACCCAAATCTGCCTTTTCTTCTATTGTTTTAAATAGGCCAAGTGGGCATAAAGAAAGGACTCTGATGTTTTAAACTAAAGTGCTCAATCTTTAATGTGGTATCTTTAAAATAAAACCGTACTGCTTCATCTCCTAAACCAAGCATTACATTGTATTACTATGTCCAACAATTTACTTGCCAAAATAATAATACTTGGTGGCTCTTAAATTTTTTTTGAACTACAATTTTCAATATCCCATTGTCCTAAATATAAACGCTTTCCTTGGTCTTCAAAAGCAGCTCTTTACTGCAATCAGGCAGACACATTTCAAAAGAATTAACTTCCAGTTTAGTTTCACTATTTCCAGTTAATTATTTACCTATGGATTGCTTTCATATTCCCAGAGCTCCCTAACATTCGGAAAAGTTGACTCAATAAAACCCTAATTTAAAAAAAAAATTGAGAAGAGGCATGGATGAAAAACGGAACTTTAAAAGTACAGGCTGAGAGATCAAAATCTAAAATGAAGGAAGTGAAAGAATATCGTGTTTAAGAATATTGTCTCTATACCTTGTGCTTGAATCAAATCATTCTCCTATTAGTAAATAACATCTCATTACATTTATCATTTTAAGAGATCAAATTTATTAATATTTGTAATATCGTGGTTAGAAGTCAAAACAGAGTAAATAATAAGAAGTAAACAGTGATCACAGGAAAAGATTTATGGACTTCAAAGGCTAAGGCCTCCTCCTTATATCAATGGGGTTATCTTTTTTTTTTTAATCACAGGTCAAGTTAAGAAAATCAATAAATTTTTCTGGCTTGGTTACTGGACCACCTGCCAGCGGGAAAATAACTACCTGTCACTTTTCCTAAGGAGAGTGGGGTGAATTTAGATGGGTTTGAAGAAAGCCAGATTTAGACACCTGTCACATTATCTGACTAACAGGTGGTAAGCAATAAAGATGTGGGAATATAGCAGCACTGTCCTTCTTCCGATATCCCTCACGATTGATCTTCCATACCTGTGGCTTATAAATTGGACTCTTTCTGAACAAAACACCCTTTCAAAAAAGTGTTGAATCTACACCAGGGGTCAGCAACCTGTGGCTCCAGAGCCGCATGTGGCTCTTTTAACCCTCTGCTGTGGCTCCCTCCTTTCAACCTCTGCTGTGGAGAGAAGCGGCTCACTTCATAACCTGCCCACTGCTCTCACAGCACCTTGTGCAGCACAATGAAATTTAATGCACTTCACAATGGGAGAAACAGGGTTCCCTCCTCCTCCTGGAGCCCATTATGATGCAGAGTCACAATGCGACCCTGCCCCACTTGCCCATCAACAGTAGCGGCATTGGCTGCAGTGCAGGATAGGCCAGTGTCTTGGGGTGGAGAGGAGGTTGTGTGTCCAGCACCAAAAGGCAGGAAGTAGCCCTCCATTTCCTGCTGCAGTCTGTTGGGCAGCAAGAGAGAGACAGATTCAGTTGATTCGGCTCCGTCTGCTCCTCTCTCTCCTCTTTGCAAGGATTAAGTGGACACTGCCTTGGTGATGAGGGGTCATCCCATACTTTGCCTGCCAAGCATCTTCAGGGGCACCCAGGGATTATATTTTCCAGCCACTTTGGACCAAGTTGCAGGATGCGTATGCGTGCCTCTGTGTGCTGCTACTTGGGATGATGCTTCTCTGAAGTGCGTGAGGCGATTTAAGGTGGCAACCTCATGGCGCTGTGATGTAACAGCCTGACAGTCACTCCATTTGCAGCACAAGGTTTATTTTTGTAACTTTCCAGAGACAGAAAGAATGTGGTCGATATTCCTGAGGGGGGGAGAGGAACAACACACACAAAGCCGGGTGTGGCAAGAGGTGGCTGGGAGGGGAGGGGTGAGGCAGGGCCAGGCAGGAACTGGTTCTCTGCCCTAATGACTGCCTGGGTAGGCATGGCTGGGGAATCATGTGACTAAGTGGGAGGGAGTGATGTTGAGTTGGTCACGCCCACCCAGTCACACTGGTGTTTTCTTTTCTGTGGGAGACAGGTCCAAATGGCTCTTTGAGTGTTTAAGATTGCAGACCCCTGACCTACACTGGCAGGTAGAACCAGGTAAGGCACCAGGCTAGAAAGCAGGAAACCATAAATTCAAGTCCTACATTAGCCATAAAAGGCAGCTGGGTGACTTTAGGCCAGTCATTCTCTCTCAACCCAACACACCTCACAGGTAAAAAAGGAGGAAGTGGTAGTGTTGGATATATTTGCTGCCTCGAGTTATTTGCAAAAATAATAAAGCCAGCATACATACAAACAAACAAACAAACAAATAAAAGCCAGAGATAATGTGTCAATCCTGAAGCTAAACAAGATTAGGAAACATATACCACAAGAATTCTTGGACCTCCTCTTTATTGTTATAGGGTATAATAACAGGACATTTCTATCTCCTCTTATACTGAAGAGAATCAAGATGAAGATCTCTTCATATTTTTTTTTCACTTGCCTCTTCTGTTTATCCAGACAAAGCTGATGTTTACATAATGGTTGTTGAATTTTTTTCCTTCAAGATCATCTCCATATTCTTCTGCAGGGAGGTATGGGGTAAAACAGGAGGGAGCAATCTACAATGAGCAAACTCCAGTTTGGACTGGGGCTTCAAAAGGATAGAAGGTGTCATAGAGAGAGACCAAGGAATCCCTTTCTGATCTTGTGATCTTCTAACCCTGATCTTGGAAGCCAGTGAGAAATGACCATGCAGAATATGTATGGTAGAACAGACCACTGAAATTCATGCCTTTGTGATCAGTCTGTATGCAATAAGAATTAATGCAATAGCACCAAAGCCAGAATGGAATGTGCAAAATAGCTTCCACTCCACATCTCAGAGTTACATAAATAATCACAGAGCCTTGAATAAATTACTGTGGAAAGTACATGGTTACTTATTGTCAACCGCTGAAGGTAAAACAGACTAGAAAGCAAAAGAGTTGTAAGGTTATGGTGTCAGAATCTTGCTAGTCTGAATATGTTTCCCCCCTTGCCTTTATCTTCATAAGTACCAGGAGGGTCTTGTCTGAGACAATTGATCTGGTTCTGCCTCAGACTCAGGTTTCTTTTATCTGACCACTAGCTCTATACCCGTGCTTCGCTATGAAACTATGTGACTGGGCTTAGTTTTTGGGGAGAAAAATAAGGGAAAAAATTGTGCCCCTGCCTACCACCATCCATGGTATTCATCTGGCTAGCGTCCTGTCAGTGTGTGAGAATTGAGGACTGTTTGGAAACTGAAACAGTATTTGCTGTGAAAGCAAGGAGACGGCAAGAAGCCTGGTGCATCAGTTGCGCCCCTATCTGGATCGAGATGCCATACGCATGGTCACTCACGCGCTCGTTACTTCCCGCCTGGACTACTGCAATGCTCTTTACGTGGGGCTGCCCTTGAGGACCACCCGGAGGCTTCAACTTGTCCAGAATGCAGCGATGCGGGTTGTGACGGGAATGTCCCGATACTCCCATGTTACACCCCTCCTGCGTGAGCTGCACTGGTAACCGGTTGCCCTCCGGATGAGATTCAAAGTACTGGTGTTGACCTATAAAGCCCTACATGGCTTAGGACCGGGGTACTTGCAGGAGACCCTGCTGCCAGTAACGTCCCGTGCGCTCCCACAGGCAGGGCCTCCTTGGGGTGCCGTTGGCCAGACAGTGTCGGCTGGCGACCCCTAGGGGTAGGGCCTTCTCTATGGGAGCGGCCACCCTATGGAATCAGCTGCTCCTGGAGCTTCGGGTGGCCCCTGACCTCCGGACCTTCCGTTGTGGCCTGAAAACACGGTTGTTCCGACTTGCCAACCTGGACTGATGGAGGTGATGGGGTTTTAGTGAATTGTTTTTATTAATTTTAAATTGATTGGGCTTCATATTTAATTCATTTTTAATTGTATAGTATTCGTATTGTGTTATGATTGTACGCCGCCCCGAGTCCTTCGGGAGATGGGGCGGCATAGAAATCCAATAAATGAATGAATGAAATGAATGAACTGTTCTGTACTAAAGCTGCTTGCTGTTGTGAAAGTAAAACTGAAACTGAAACTCCTCCCCTCTGCTTGTGTTTTGCATTTGGAACAGATTTCTTTTCAGGCGGGGAGGGGTATAGAACTCCTTAACATCAGAAAGTGTTAATAATAATATACAAAATAGTAATGCTCTAATAGTCATTTCAAGAAATCCTTTCTTAGTGAGCATCTAGAAGCCAAGATGAACATATGTGCCAAATTTCAAGTTTGTAGGCTTTACGGTTCTGGATATTTTGTGATGATGCATGAGTGCTTTTTCGCTTTTATATATATAGATTGTCTTGGGTAGTGGCTCTTCCTCCTTTCTGTATCAACAGAGAAATAGCATCAAGATCACGAGAAATGATAATACTGTTCTATACTACTGGTGAGGCTACACTTGGAATACTGCATCCAATTATTGTGACCATAATTCAAAAAAAATGCTGGGACTCTAGAACAGGAGTGTCAAACTCGCGGCCTGCAGCCCAGATGCATCACGCGCTGTGCAGGCCCACGCCCAGTTTAACGAAGGGGAAAAAGTTGCGATACATCACGTGACACCGTTGTGACGATGCAAGTTCGACACCCCTGCTCTAGAAATAGTGGAAAGAAGAGCAACAAAGATGATAAAGGGGTCAGGAGGCTAACCTGTAGGGTGAACAGCTAAGGGAAGCTTGGTATGACTAGTCTAATGAAGAAAAGGATTGGGGTGATATGACAGCTGTCTTCCAATAGTTGAGGGGCAGTCACAGAAATAAGAGGATTGACTCATTCTCCAAAGTACCTGAGGCAGAACAAGAAACAATGGATGGAAGCTCATTACAAAGAGATCCAACCTAGAACTAAGGAGAGATTTCCTGACAGTCAAAACAATCAATGAAATAGCTTGTCTCCCAGAGTTGTGGGTGCTTCATCACTGGGGGTTTTCAAGAAAAGACTGGATGTTTACTTACCATTTACTTGGGATGGTATAAGGACTCCTGCCTTGAGTAGGGGGTTTGAGTAGACGACCTGCAATGTCCCAACCCTATAATTCAAAGTTATTCTTTTCTGCCTATTACACTATTATCTATTATAAGTACTCCTTCCAGAGGTTGGGAGCATTGCCTCTCTAGGGTGACAGTTGTCATGCTTTTGCATAACCTATCAGAAATAATAAAACAAATAAAAACAGCAAAAAGTATAGCCGTATGAAACTTCTTGTTGGCCGAAGCAATGAAAAATCTAGAATAGATAGCAACACACTGCTGGCTGACCTCACTTTTTTGCTTTAAATTGGCCAGTGCAGCTCACAAATAGTGCTCTTTCAGAATGGTGTCTAACTCAAATTAAAATAGAAGATTAAAACAAAAACAAAAACAAATCATCCTTCATTATGTCAGAAGAGGACAAAAATTATCGGAACACCTAGGGACAACCTTAAAGTACCTCAGGTATGGGTTGTCATGAGGACACAGTTGAACGAAAAGCTGCCGGGCATATTTGTGCTGTGTCTGGGAGCAAGTGAAGGAGAACTCTTTAAGAGACGTTTTCAGTCTATGAGTCACAAAAAAAAAGGTAGGAAATGAATTCACCTTGGCATTCTGGAGAAATCTAGATTGGGTGAGTTAACAACGCAGATTCAGGATATTTTTGATAACCAGGTTGCATTTCCTATTTTGCTGAAAACCAAGCTACCGGTTTTTAACTATAGCATCAATGTTATTGCACAATAGCACACACCTGACTCCGTTAGAGAAAAGGCCTTCAGGAAGATGTGGTGACTAAGCAAAGAAAACACAGGAAGAGCTGGCACCAGAAAACATGCACGGTGTTATTTTTCTGCAGATAAACCTTGCCTCTAGATATTTTTCACCTCTGTCTGGCTTCGTCCCCTTGTTTACTTTCATTTTTGTACACATGTGGTTATTGCCAAGTGGACTGGGAAAGTTTACCCATTTCTCTTAAAAGCAACCCATAGACTTGGTTTTCCAGGTAGCGTACTTAGGTATCTTCATAACCGTGTTCTTTATTACTGCGGAACAAGAGAAAATAGTAAAATTGGTGGCATTGGGTAGCATATGCTTAAAATTAAGAAAGAGGGAGAAAACAAAACAGAAATAGAAATAGTATTTAGACTTATATACAGCTTCACAGTGCCTTACTCTAAGCGGTTGACAGTCAGCATATTTATTTATTTATTTATTTATTTATTTATTTATTAATTAATTAACTAATTATTTGGTCTTATATGCTGCCCTATCTCCCAAAGGACTCAGGCGGCTCACATAAAAAACAATGAATACAAAAGTTAAAAGAAATTAAAAAATATTAAATCAATTAGGACCAAATAAATATTTAAAACCCTACCAAAAACATTTAAAACAACCCCTCCCCCCCTTAGTCCAGGCTGGCTTGTTCAAATAGCCAAGTCTTTAGGCCGCGGTGAAAGGAGCAGAGGTCAGGGGCCAATCATAGCTCCAGGGGCAGCTGGTTCCACAAAGTGGGCGCCCCCACAGAGAAGGCCCTTCCCCCTAGGGACCGCCAGCTGACACTGTCTGGCCGACGGTACCCCAAGGAGGCCCTGTCTGTGGGCGCGCACCGGGCGATTGGTGTTCGATGCTGGCAGGAGACGTTCCCGCAAGTACCCCGGCCCTAAGCCATGGATGGCTTTATAGGTAAGCCCAACAATCTGGGTCCACATTTTACTGACCTCGAAATGATGGAAGGCTGAGGCAACCTTGAGTGAACAGGTACAGCCTCAGTCTCTCCAAAGTATACACACCCATATATTTATATCAGTTTCTTCTCCAATCTTTAATACATCGTTTTACAGCTAAATTTGTTTCACCAGTACCCCTGGGACCGTCTTATTTCTCTTCCACAAAATTCTGAATTCTGTATGCAGCATTGGCTACCTTAGCAAAATTATCCTGCACCTCTTCGATTCTGCCAGCATAATATATAATGAGTAATATAATGAGATTTCGGTCCTGGTTTAAGGCAATCTCTCACCACAATTTTACTTTCCATATTATGGAACACTGTTCATATGATGGCTATCATAATGAACCAGGAAGTTGCTTCATCAGACAATAGTGCTTGAGAATGGGCTAAAGGCACCAAAACCTGAGGATAGAATCACTTCTTAAAAAATATATATCTCTGGCCTTAAGAAGGATTAGCTTTTTCAAAATTGAACTGGAAATCTGGTGATTACTGTTCATTAAATAAAGAGGCACTATGATATAGTAGTTAAGATATAGAATTAAGACTGATCCAACCTCAGCCATGGAAACTCACTGAGCGACACCCAGCCAGTTGCTCTCTCAAAATTACTACATCCTTCGTAATAAAGCACAGTTCTTTATTTCAGAAAGTAAGTTTAATTATTCATTTTATTGTTTTGTTCTTGAGAATTTTGGTTCACAAAGCAAAGTTGCAAACATAAGCAATTTTTATACCTCATGAACCTGTCAGATTTGCCCCTTTTTCAAGTTTGTCCTTTATTTTTTTCCAAGAAAATAAGGTCATTATACAGAATCATGCAAGGGCAGTTCATAGTATTGCAAACTGTGGCCCTTTAGATGTTGTGGATTGCAACTCCTGTTGTGTCTCACACTTTGCAAAGCTTGATAAAAAACGATGAAAATAAGAGTTCATCTACTCTGTGTCCCACCTGTAAATAACTCCTCTTCTGTTTCTGGTTGTGCCATTAATTACTAGAGACAGTTGGCCCTTCCAAAGGGTTAATAAATTCAGGTAGTCCTTGACTTACAATTGATTGCTTAGAAACAGTTCTCAGTTGTGACTGACTACCTTGGGCTACTACTTACACACTGGATTTGAAGTTCCAATGCTCATTCCCCCCCCACTTTGGGTGCGGGGCAACATGGCCACAATTACAACTGTTTGCAGTAGTACGCATTCATGTGACCATACTTTACAAGTTTTGCTGAAAACAAAACTCATGGTTTTCAGTAAATCTGTGCCCATATCAAACCGTTGGTTCTCTTAATGATCGTAGCATTTGCTTAACAACTTCAAATCTGCTTAGCAATCACAGATTTGCTTAACTGCTACAAAAAGGTAGTCAAATCAAATCTATCACATGACCAACTCATTTTACAACAGTCGCGACCTACAACCCTGATGAGCAGGCAAATCAAGGACTACTTGTAGTGTTGTTGCAAAGCATTTGAAACAGGCACTTTCCAAAGTACACTGATGCAAGTGAGCTACCCATCCTTGAAGCATTAGCTCACTGTCATCATGTATGTGTGCATGCACAAACAATGCTTCCCTTGGGATGACCAGTGAATCAAAGAAGCTGCATATTTCAAATCAGTTATGTCTTAAAATCCTTTGTTTGGGAATAGTCTTTTTCACCAATCCTAAATAAGGCAATAATTTTGTTGCATTGGCAATTCCTGCAGTGTTGTCTATTTGTGCACATGTTGCAGATAAACAACCAAGGACAAAGCTTGCAAAGGACACACTTGCTTTACTGCCATGTTAAGAAATGCTTGGTTCATACAAGTGGGTTTTCCAAATCCAGTTTTGGTCACCACACTATAAAAAAGATGTGGGACTCTAAAAAGAATGTAGACAAGAGCAACCAAGATGATTAGGGGACTGGAGGCTAAAACATATGAAGACCAATTACTGGAACTGGGCTTGGCTACTCTAGTGAAGAGAAGGACCAGGGGAGACATGATAGCAGTGTTCCAATATTTGAGGGGCTGCCAGAGAGGAAGGAGTCAAGCTATTTTCTAAATCACCTGTAGGCCAGACAAGGAATAATGGATGGAAACTGAACAAGGAGAGATTCAACCTGGAAATAAGGAGAAATTTTCTGACAGTGAGAACAATCAACCAATGAAACAGAAGCTGCCCTCAGAAGTTGTGGGAGCGTCATCACTTGAGACTTTCAAGAAGAGATTGGACTGCCACTTGTCAGAATTGGTGTAGGGTCAGCTTGGGTGGGGAGGTTGGACTAGATGACCTACAAGGTCCCTTCCAACTCTGTTATTAATCTGTATCTGCATGATGCAGAAGTCTTAAGGACAAATTACTTCTTTCAAATGCCTTGCACAGCTGCAATTCACATAGAATTAAAGCACAACTAGCATCTTTTTTTACCAATATATTGCAAGATATTTCCACACCCCATGGTTTGTTTTTTGTTTTGTTTTTTGTTTTGCTTTTAGGGTTTCAGTGCAAAGAAAATACTTTTCCAATTCATCTGGTTGTGCCAATATTTGGGATATTAGCTGCCTAAGTTAAAAAATCACCAGACCGCCTCAGTTGCTGTAGCTGGTGACAGGTGGGGGACTCTAAACATCTGCTGATCTATAAAACTCTCACCTTGTCACCTTGCTGTGAGGTGAGCAACTCACTGTTTATAAGCTGAACTACAGCCCTTAATAAATGTTTCAAAGATCAAAAGAGAAAAGGTTATTATAACTGGATTGGCTTTCACTTTTGAAAAGAAGTGGCTGGTTTAAATAAAAGTAAGTTCTTTCTTTTGAAGGATCTTGGTTACAGCATAGTTTTTTTTTAAAAAACTTGGCAAACCAGTTGACATGCACTTGGCAATACAACAGTCATTTAAAAATAGATGTGACAATAGATATGGTACAATAAGACTCCTTTAATATGGTACATAGGCCTATTATTAAGAGTTCATTCATTTGCTGAATGCACAAATTAGATTGGCTCGGGATTTTATCTCCCTATATCTCTATGAACCTCAGGGGTAGTTCATTGCAATCATTGTTTTTGAGTGACAATAAAATATGTTTCTAGTGGTTAAGGCTAGAAAGCGAGATACCATGAGTCAGAGGTGGTATTCAGGAGGTTCTGACCAGTTCTGGAGAACCGGTAGCAGAAATTTTGTGTAGTTCGGAGAACTGGCAAATACCACCTCTGACTGGCCCTGCCCCCATCTATTCTCTGACTTCCAAGTCCCAGCTGATCAGCTGGGTCTTCTTTTGTTGCCCTGCACAGAGAACAGAGCTGGAAAACAGGTTAGTGGGATGGGGCGGGAATGGGGATTTTGCAGTATCCTTCCCCTGCCATGCCCACCAAGCCAAGACTATAGAACTGGTAGTAAAAAAATTTTTTAATCCCACCACTGCCATGAGTTCTTATCCTGCCTTAGCCATGAAAGCCAGCTGGGTGATCATGGGCCACTCATATTCTCTCAGCCCAATTCACCTCACAGGGTTGTTGCTGTGGGGAAAATAGGAAGAGGAGAGTGTGTTGGATATGTTCACTGCCTTGAGTTAGTTGCAAAAATAATAAAAGGTGGGATGCAAATAAATAAATAAAAAGATCTGTAGCTCAGGGCTGAAGTTCTTGGTGCTCCCTGAGCTTAGCATTTGCTTGATCTTACTTATATAGGTAATTAAATGCCTGCAAGCAAAAAAAAACTGAGAGCACCAAGAACTCCGTAGTTGATTTACAGCTTGAAGCAGGTGCAGTAAGCCCTAGCAAGATATGACCAGTTCAGTAATTCCAGCTCTGAGAATGATTTTAAAAGAGCTAAGGATGACCAGGACCCATCCATTCAATGATGTCAGCATAACTTGTATGCTGCCGCTGCTCAAGAGAAATGTGTCCCCTGATTGGTTTGAATTTGTTCCCCATGTTTGGATAACAGTATTCTATTGAACGACTATCAATAATGAGCAAAATTGAAGCAACCAGCGAATGGTGCTAGAACCATACTCTTCCTAATACCCTTTTCCGCTCTTTTCTGGACATCCTCTCTTCTCCTTCCCCTTCCCCTGTGACCCCACCTAGAGACCAGACCTGACTGACTTCCCAAAGACTTTGAAATTTAGAGCTAGATGCATATGCCTCATATTCACTGACAGAATCTGGTGAATTTGAGGGAGTTAAATTGCTAGCTGCCCCCACTCAACCCCAGGCTTGGAGGTTTAAATCTGATCGTTAATGGAGGACAGCTCCTATGCAAAAGAAGCTTTCTACAAGTAGGCAATTCAAAAATCATGTTGGACTGTAATTCATTTGGGGTATTTTTGACTCCGAGTTAAAAGATTTCTGCTATCTCCACAATAATCTGAAAATAATAATAATAATAATAATAATAATAATAATAATAATAATAGATTGTCTTACAATAGCTCAGTAAGAAGCGGATGAAACCATCGATCGCATACTGAGCTGTTGTAAGACAAACACTCAGACTGACTACAAACAACGTCACAACACAGTCGCTCAGATGGTCCACTGGAACTTGTGTCACAACTACCATCTGCCTGTAGCAAAGAACTGGTGGGATCATAAGCCTGAAAAAGTGGTCGAAAATGAGCATGCAAAACTACTGTGGGACTTCCGAATACAGACTGACAAAGTTTTGCAACACAATACCCCGGATATCACGATTGTGGAGAAGAAAAAAGTGTGGATCGTTGACATTGCCATACCTGGTGACAGCAGAATCGATGAGAAACAACTAAAAAAAAGATCACCAGATATCAGGACTTGAGAATCGAACTGCAGAGACTCTGGCATAAACCAGTGCAGGTGGTTCCAGTGGTACTCGGCACACTGGGTGCTGTGCAGTAGTGGGATTTAAATTTTTTTACTACCAGTTATGTGGGCGTGGCTTGGTGGGCATGGCCATGTGACTGGGTGGGTGTAGCTTTATTTTTTTTGATTTTTTGCTGCCCTCTAACGCTCAGGAAGAAAAAAAAAACAGTGCATGGGAGGGGCATGCAGCACCCCTCCAAGCTCCGTTTTGGGAGCTTCCTAGCCTCAGAGGAGCCTCTGAGCCTTTTTGCTCCCCTATGGCTGCTCTGGAGCTCTGGAAGGCAAAAAAATGGAGGTGTGTCCTGAGCTCCTCCCTCCATTTTTTGCCTTCCTGGGCCTCAGCAAGGAGAATCCCGGCACAGCTGATCTATGCACAGCTGATTGTCAGGAGGGAAAAAAGAAATACCGTAGGCGAATGTCAGGCAGGTGGGTAAGTCAGCATCGGGCAGGAGGGAGATCAGGTTGGAGGCATGGTCAGCCAGAACTTTCTACCATTTCGGCGACCCACGCCAAATTCTTGCTACCGGTTCGCCCGATCCGGTGTGAACCAGCTGAATACCACCACTGGTGCTGTGCCTAAAGAACTAGGCAAGCACTTGAAAACAATTGGTGCTGACAAAAGAGCCTTGGTGGTGCAGGCTGTTAAACACCTAGCACTTAGCTCCAGCTGCCTGCAATAAGTGCAGGCTCGAATCCCACCAGGCTCAAGGTTGACTCAGCCTTCCATCCTCTCAGGGTAGGTAAATTGAGGACCCAAGATTGTTGGGGGCAATAAGCTGACTTTGTAAAAAAAAATGCCACTGGGGGGGGGGGCAAAAAGCCCTAGTAATAATCAGGCAAATACAATAGAATGAAGGCTATTGCTGACCACATTGGGTTGTGCTCCAACAATTGTAAGCCGCCCTGAGTCTCCGGAGAAGGGCTGCATATAAATGTGAATTTTAAAAAAATCACCATTGGTCAGCTGCAGAAGGCCACCTTACTGGGATCTGCTCACATAATCCGTCGATACATCATGCAGTCCTAAACGCTTGGGAACTAGTGATTTGTGATATGAAACCCAGCATAGTTATCTCGTTTGCTGTGTACACTGTCATTTTTTGTGTATAATAATAATAATAATAATAATAATAATAATAATAAAAAAAAAACTGGCATCCTCAATATGCTGATAAGCCCTCAATTCAGGTCTTTGAACTAGTTCTCCCAAACATGTTCTGGAGAGGTGTGTTAAAAAGCAGGTGACTTCAAGAAGTTTCCTTAAAGTCTCTTTGGCTAAAGAGTTTGCAGTGCGTTCCTGGTTTCAGGGGTTCTTGGTGTTCTCTGAGCTTGGCTGTTTTCTTCAAGATGTTGCATTACCCAAATCAAGTAACATCATTATTGCTGATGATGTTACCTTTCTTGGATAATATGTCTGCCAGAAAGCAAGCTGAGAGAGTACCAAGGGCCCCTCATTTCAACTCTGATCTACGAATATTCTCCTTTATCAGTTCCTGTTTTACTTGCATGGTCACCTCATTTGCTGTTTTTACTCCTCACCTTTTTGAAGGCTGCAGGGATTTATTTATTTTACCATTGCACAAACACATCTACCTTTTGAGCAATGGCTTTCCCATTCTCTTTATCTCCATGATTATTCTTTATTTAGTAATGCTTATTAACTTAGAAAACTGTTTCCTCATTTTTTATGTTTCCTCTTAATCTCTGAAAGGAAGTACAGTACAGTACTGCATTCCTTTAACAATGGGAATTTAATCTTTTTTTTTTTTTATGGAGAGCACTTGATCCAAGGGAAAAGTCCCATCAAAGTCCATTCTGCAGGACTTGAGCACTAATAGATGAAGCTTTTCTGCATTATTTTTCTTGCAATGTTTATAAAATTGAGGTGCAGAATCCTTAACATACAGACGCAAAGTTCAAGTAATTATACATGAATTAATCTTGGATACAGAATGATTTCAGTGGCAAAAGGTCAAGTTTTCTTCATGTGGGTTTTTTTTTTCTACTTTTAAATTTATGAGTTATGTGTCTTGAGAAAGCTCTCAACAACTAAGTTCCCTTCTGTTGCATGTGCACCCAGCTGTTAAGAGAAGTTTCAGTTATACTTTCAAAGTGATTAATTGGCTTCTGAAGTGTAAGTCACGCAATTCCCTGGATTTTTATTTTCACCAGTGCAAATGCAGACATTTCCTTTATCTTCAGCAATAATATTTGGCATCAAATCGTGGTGATAAAAAGGCAGAAATCATCCCAACAAGTTTGAAATTTGCAGAAGTCTGTACTGACTTGTTTCCTGGTTCTCTTTCTTAGAACACCAGAAACTCCCAGGACAGAACTGGTAAGATAAACTTCCTTGAAATGAAAAAGTTTGAAACACAGGAAGCTGCTTCCCATTTCAGAAAATTTTGGCCCATTGATTTACATATAAGTCACACGTAGCAGCTGCTTCAGGTTTTAAACCTTTTTTCAGGGCTTTCTCAGCCTTACCTGACGATGCCATCCTCAATATGGGATTTTTCAAGCATGGAAATCTACTAAACTGTAGCAAATTGTATTGTTTTGTATTTATTTGTTTTTAATGCCACTCTTCCTCCAAACAGAGCCTGGAGCAGTGTAGATAAAACAATAAGTTGCAAGCCTCTTCCATTAAAGGGGAAAAAAAGTTTGGTTAAAGTAGTCAGCCACAAAATAATAAAGGTAATCGAACATACAAGCCAATACAGAATGTAAAGAACTTCATATAAAAGACAGAGCTGGACAGAGGTTTCATTATAGATGCCTCATTCTTTACAAATGAAATCAAGTTGACCTTTGAAGCAAGACGATGTGAGGTTTACCATTCTGTATCAAGAGAATGTCCCAGTATGGGGCACTGCCATGGAGAAGACCTTGTTTCTGTGAAATGGGACCATGAGTGGGGCCCTCCCCAGCTAATCTTAACACAGGGTGTGACAAACTGAGAGAAAGGATAAGTGGCAGATCTCTTTTTCCAAGGTTTTCCAGTAACTTACAAGTTGTAGTGCCATCAATCAAGCACAAGCTTTGCCTTTCTAGCTTTCTTAGGTGTTCTACCAAGGCAAGTTTTGCTTCAGCCCAGTTCTAGGAAAATAGAAAGGAGGAAGGTAATTTGCATCTTCCTGCTGAAAGCTAGGAATGTAACAAAACTTGTGCACATGGCACCGAGGCGGGGCAGAATAGCTGTGCAATCATGCAGTCTTGCATATTGGGAAGGCTTTAAACCAACTGAACCCAAATCCTAGATGTAAAAAGGAATGCAGTGGGGAGATGGGAATAAAGGAGAAGACAACAATCACACATGAAGAATTACAACAACAATAATAATGATGATAATGATAATAATAATAATAATGATAGTCAACCTAACTAAATCAGTTACTAATCACTGCTTATGTAACAGGTCAATTCAGCACATGTTCAAAATTCACCAGGAGAGAATAATTTGAGTCTCCTGTTGGATGTCAACAGGCAGGCCCGTACTACTGCAAAAGTTTGTTTGCTTGCTTTTTCTCTCCCATTATTCACTGTTTTATAGAATGTGGAGCGTAAGTGAAAATATTGAAGTTCCACACATCTTAAAAGTTGTTGAGATTGAAAAACACTGGTTTAGAATGACAATCAGGCAAGGGCTCCATATCATTCAGATATTCTGAATATCTGAATGGTCAGATATTATGACTTATCAAATGTTAGTTTTTAAGCCACCTGTATGAAATGATATAGGGCACGGGCGTGAAACTCGATCATGTCACGTGACGTGTTGTGACACATCGTGACATTTTTGCCTTTGCAGGGTGGGTGTGGCCTGCTTATGACGCATCTGGCCCACAGGACGACCGTTTGACAGGCCTGGTATAGGGTCTCTTGCTTGAGCAGGGGATTGGACTAGAAGACCTCCAAAGCCCCTTCCAACTCTAATTATTATTAAGTGTTGAGTTTGGCATTTGGAAACTGAGGACATGTAGTTCGGGTGGAGAATTAAGTCAAGCAATATCGGAAGGACCACAGGTCCTCTCCCTATGCAAATGATAGGAGAAGACTTAAGCAAAATTTCTCCATGTTGCCTGTCCACCAGCTTGTGGCTCACGATGTGGGGAGGAAAGGTCAGGAAAAGGAGTTCCTTTTTCTCATATCTTTTCTATTCTAGCCCACTGTCTGCTTCATATGTATCTATCTTTTCCAAACCCACCGTGCCTCAACAGATGGGCAAAAGAGTAGTAGCTACTTGAAGATCTAGCCAAGATAATCTGAAGGTAGACTGTTTCAACAAATAGACCCCTTCATCCTAATTAGGTTATAAATCAAAGAACCACTGGAAAGCATGATGAAGTTAGATTGTTGGATTAGAACTGGAAATCCAGATTCAAAATTTCGCTCATTCAATATCCTTATGAATTGAAAGAGCCAGTTTTGGTTTAGTGGTTAGGACACCAGACTAGAAATCAGGTGACTCTGAATGAAAGTCAGCTGGGTGATTGGGCCAGACTCTCAGTCACAGGATTCTTAGTCTAAGGGAAATAAGGAGGCAGGAGCATTAGGTATGAATGCTGCCTGGAGTAAACCATTAATAAAGGCAGAATAAACATCAACCAATAATTAAACCACTGATTGTCCACCCATGGACACATTGACCTACTGCAGGTATTCTCATGTCTCCTATGGAAATGTCCTCAAAGAGAAAGGGAGATGCTATAAGCCTAACCGTGCACACTCTGTAAACACTTCAAAACAGTAGGAATGTCTCTGAAACGTTAAAAAATAGGCAGTACCCATTACTTGCTGTAAGGTTAACTAAAGCATATTTTAAAATATTTTCACCTCACACCCATGCAGGAAAACATTCCACATAACCTGCTACGTTTAAAATAGTTTTGATATTTGAAAGCATAAAAGAAAGAAAGCAAAACAAAAGGAATGGAGGTCAAACTCAGAAGTCTGGTCCGAAGAGGATCTGACTACTACAGTGGAAGAAGCGGTTATCAAAATGGATGGTTTGTTCATCCAGAGCAGGGCTGTCAAACTCCCGGCCCACGGGCCGGATGCATCATGAGCTGGCCACGCCCATGCCAGTTTAGCGAAGGGGAAAAAGTCCCGATACATCCCGTGACGTGAGTTTGAAACCCCTGATCCAGAGGGATGCCAGGAGGTGAGTGATGTCACCTACTTCATGATACAATTAACAACTGATGCAATGCATAATCTGCATCATTTCCCCAATGATGTCATGGTATTTCCCCAATGTTGTCATGTCTTTTTCCCTTGGGTTTGTGTATGTTTACGGGAGCAGAAGTCTTCATTTAAAAAAATAATAATTTTATCTCTATTTTACAGTTTGTATTCTGCAGTAAAATTTTCAACAAAATTGTTTTGGAGCAGGAAATTAATGAATCAATAAATTTATAACCCTAATCATGTTTTATTTTAAGAGTTAAAAATGCTTAGAATTGGTATTATCACCATATAGATCCACGTGTATTTATTGCAGAACTGAGGCAAGCCAAAACACATCTCCAATATAGAAAGGAATTCTTAAGAACTGTGGTGGTGGTAGTGCAATACTACTACATAATCTTTATTTTCTATAAAGGTATAACATCCAGGTATACAGGGACAAATCAGAGGTAATGTCCTATTAAGTAGAATGTATTGTTGACTGGTTCATGGGTTTCTCCATATATATCGAAGAGTACATACCTGATTCTGAGTTTCTCTGAGCGAAAGCCTTTATATATTTTATGTGTGTGTGTGTGTGTATGTGTATGTATGTATGTATGTATGTGTGTACGTATATTCTTGCAAAACTCAGAATGATGTGTATATATGGAAGCAGATTTCTGTGGTCCTTGGAACCACCTGAAACTTATTTACACCTACTGTGATCTGAAGCAATTAGCTCTGATTGTCATCTAATCCAATTACCACTCCTGTAATTGCTCTATCCCCATTCCCAATACAGACATTTTACATTCAGGAAACAAGAAGTGACTCTTACCTCTGATGAAAAATAAATTGCTTTTTTGAATGCATTACATGTATTAAAAATTGGAATGCAGACAGAAAAAAAATACCCCAAGCCACCCACAGAGCCCGTGTTTTCTTCCTTTCTCTTCCTTCAACACATCTACTCATTTACCTTGTACTTTAACTAGGAAACCTGTATGTTTATACACTGTTCTGCAACAGTTTAGTTGATCATAATAAAATGTATTTTCCTGTCACATGAGAGCTTATAAATCTGGAAGAACAAAGCTGTGCTGAGGCAGAATTTGTATATCAAAAGCATATGGGTGCTAGCTACTTCATTACATTACAACACTTTCCAGTTTATTCTTCACACCTCTATGAGGTCATGTATAAACCAAACTACTATGGTTTGTTCAATAAACAATGTTAAAACTAATTATGGATGTATGAAGCAAGATTGGGGAAATGCTTTTGAATAGTGCTTCAAAAATCCACCAGTGTAAGGTAATAAAAATATTATTCTTCAATCACATGTTATTCTACCATGAGTAGATAATTTGGCACAGAAGTTAAAATGTCAGACTACAAACTGGGAAAGTGTGAGTTCTAGTCCACCTTAAGCTGGCTTAATGACTTTGGACCAGTCTGTATGTCTCTCTTAGCCCAAACCCACCTCACAGGATTGTTGTGTGGGGAAAAAAGGGAAAGAACATTATGCATGTTGCCTTTTGTACAAAATAAAAGCAGGTTGTAAATTAAATATGGCAGCCAGATTGTTCTTGAAAAATACCTTTGAAACTTCTTATAAAATCCTAAATGATTTAGAATCAACTGTCTAGGATGCTCACAGCCCACTCTCCACAAAAAAAAATCTTTTTACAGATGGATCTGTATTCAAGATCATCCAAACCCATATTGATGCACTCACAAAAGAACTTCCATGGATGGAAAAACAAATAATGAGTTTTCTGTGATGTCACATGGTTCATGTGAACTTTATCCTTGTGGCATCTAGGTGAGCAATAAAACGTTATTCTTTGTGGTTGCTTTTTTACACTTACAGTTTTCATTATACAGTAGTCCTTGACTTACAACCACAATTGAGCCCAAAATTTCCATTGTTAAGTAAGACAAATTGAGTGAGTTTTGTTCCATTTTACGACCATTTTTCTTGCCACAGTTGTTAACTGAACCACTGCAATTGTTAAATTAGTAGCACAGTTGTTGAGTGAATCTGGCTTCCCATTGAGTTTGCTTATCAGAAGGTTGCAAAAGGTGATCACATGACCCCAGGACACTGCAACTGTCATAAAGATGATCCAGTTGCCAAGTGTCTAAATTTTGATCATGTGACCATGAAAATGCTATAATGGTCATAAATGTGAAGAATGTCACTTTTTTTAGTAATGTTGTAACTTTCAATGATCACTATATAAATGGTTGTAAGTCAAGGACTAGCTGTCATTTTTTTTTATTTTAAGTCTTCGATTGGAATTGGAACTGTTCACCATATTTTATTGCATTTTGAAATCTGCTTCCAAGGCTCTTATGAGAGCTGAAGATCAGGGCAAAAATGTGTTGGGTAAATAACAGAAGCATACACTTAAAAGGCTGCAAAATCAGGCAGAGTGTTGTTCCTGCTTTCACTGCAAATCAGCTGTTTTATGGTGGCGATATCTGAATTTAGCTTCTCTTTTCCAAATAATCAGAACTGGCAAAACTACAACTATTTACTTAGGAAGAACATACTAAGCGTCTCTCTTTGTGTCAATATTTCTAGACTGAGACCTCCCAAAAACATTTTTTTTAAAAAGTTACAGAAGGAAAATGAGTAAGGAAGAGAAATATACAGCTGGAGCACAGTTCTAAAGTCCAGCTTTTGATTTGCACCAAGAATTAAGCTCCTAGCTCTAATCTACACGAATGATCCTGTTATGGCACAGTCGGACCGTGGTAAATATTTGTGGGAAATGTGCTAGACTTCGTCTCCAGAAGTACCGGAAGACTGCAACAGGAAGTATTTTTAGATGCTCATTGTTTATACAGTTATAGTAGATAAAATATAGCCACATAGGCTGATGGTTCAAAATCTGAAAATATTCAGGATTTTTCTCTCTTCCTTTAGCTACACCTTTGGACATACATATACAATGATTCCTGTTGCCTATAGGTTGTAATAAAACTGCTCCCTATTTCTCTTGATTAATAAAAAGTATATTATAATTTGGCCTGATCCCTGATCTTTCTTTCCTATCCAAACTTTCTCTGCCTTTTTGCTCTAGATCCATGATGGCAAACCTATGGCACGCTTGCCAGAGGTGGCACGCAGAACCCTCTCTGCAGGCATGCGAGCCGTCGCCGCAGCTCAGCTCTGCCTCACATGCACGCACACCTCCCAGCGGCCAGATGGCCTTCGGGTCTCCGCCATGCGTGCGTGGGAGTGGAGCACATGTGCGTGGGGGGGTGCATGCACAGGGATGTGCACGCATTGCATTTGGGGGGGGGTTTGCATGCTTTGGGCACTCAGTGCTGAAAAGGTTAGCCATCACTGCTCTAGATGCCTTCCAGCACCTCATTATGGAGTTCAGGGACAAACTGGACAATTAATTAAATTTTTAAATGGGGCAACTGGTAGAGTAACAGATATCCAGCCTGGGTCAGGCACAGGGATCAGAGGTTTTGTCTTCTGAGTTTTCGGACTCGTGCTGGAGCCCATCTTCAGGGAACTTCGAAGCTAGAGAGAAGTTCCCTGAAGATTTGCTCCAGCACGAGTCCGAAAGCTTGGAAGACTAAACCTCTGGTCCCAGTAACCAATCCAGATTGGATCCTGCAACATTATCCCAGGACACTTATTTTCACCTTCATTCATGAGAGTACAGGTAGTCCTAGACTTACAACCACTTGTTCAGTGACCGTTCGAAGTTGCAGTGGCACTGAAAAGTGACTTATGACTGTTGTTCACACTTACAGCATTCCCATGGTCATGTGATCAAAATTCAGATGCCGACTCACATTTGACAGTTGCAAAGTCCCACAGTCACATGATCACATTTTCCGACTTTCTGACAAGAAAAAGTCAATGGGGAAGCCAGATTCACTTAACAACTGTTACTAGCTGAACAGCTGCAGTGATTCACTTAACAACTGTGGAAAGAAAGGGCAACATGGGGCAAAACTCACTTAGCAACTATGTATCTCACTAAGCAACAGAAATTTTGGGGTCAATTGTGGTCGTAAGCTGAGGACTACACTTCTTTATTTTCCTATGTGAGGCTCAAGATGGGGTGCATGGATTAGTCCGCTTCTTTCTTCTAAAACCCTATGAAATAGCTTGGGCTAAGAGAAAGTAATTGGCCAAAGTCAGAGAAAGGGGATTTGATCCAGGATTCCCCACTCTTGCACTCAAACTGTTACCCCATAGTAATTACTACTACCCCATAGTAGTTCAGGTTCCCTCACACATGACTCCAGCAGGAGAAATAAACAGTAATAGATTCCCGTCTAGCGTCCTACTTAGTCACTGGAAAATTGGCAGCAGAGATGGCCTGATAATATCACTTTCAATCCTTGTGCGTGCATTTCCTTCTGTTTTAAAGGGCCAGAAAGCAATCTAACAAAAGGGAAAGAGGAAATCAGTGGATGATGAGTTACTCCAGTATATATTTCATCTCCTTGCATTCAATTAAGTCAGAATTTCCCTGGGTTAAACAAAAGCAGAATTCAACCTGGCTACATATTTTGCCTATTTTTTTTTCAAAGCTTGGCAGATGCAGCTGTGATCAATGCAGCAGCGGTTGCAGTGTAGTACATTTCTTGCAAGATATAACTTTTGCCCATTTCCTTTGCTCCTGTAACAGCTCTTGAATAGTATGCCATGTGCATCCAGGTCAAAGGTGGTATTCAGCAGGTTCTGACCAGTTCTGGAGAACCAGTAGCAGATATTTTGAGCAGTTCAGAGAACTGGCAAATACCACCTCTGACTGGAGATTTTACAGTATTCTTCCCCTGCCACACACACCAAGCCACGCCCACAGAACCGGTATTAAAAAAATTTGAATCCCACCACTGATCCAGGTATACCTATGCACATATTTAATACATGTATCTTGGTTTTTCTTTTAATTTAAAAACTGTTTCACACTCTCAACACACTTGGTAATAAAGCATGGCAACCATATTTGCAAGAAATGCTTAATATTTACTTTCAACTTATCTGGTATGGATGATAGGTGACCCCCACTATACCTTTTCTGTAGCCCCTCCCTCTCCTTTTATGTGGCTATGTGGATTTCTTTAACCTCGCAGATCTTGAAAGCACCCTTTCCACCTCTTAAAACTCCTGAACCATCCTCATTAAATGGAACCTGGCCCCATTCATTTTGGAGCATAATAATAATAATCATTTATTCGACTTGTATGCCGCCCTTCTCCCTAAGGACTCAGGGCGGCTAACAATAAAACAGGACCAAATTTACATAAAACAAGCATTTAATATAACAAGTCAGAATAAATAACAATAAAACATTAAAACATTAATTAAAATAATTAAAACAGTAAAAATCCCACCCGGGTCATTCCAGGCCGGCCTGTTGAAATAACCAAGTCTTTTCGTCCCGGAGGAAGGAGCGGAGGTCAGGGGCCAAACGGAGATCCACAGGGAGAACCTCCAACACACCACTACACAAGATCTAATGTGGCCTTCAGGCTGACAGAAGATTTACTCCTTAATTGTAGAACAACAGTACCCAGTAAGGAGCTCTAATACTGCTTCTTCTCCTTTATGGATCCCATAGTGCATGGGTTCCCAGCCCCTGAGCCGCGGCTCACTACCATACAATGGCCTATTCAAAATTGGGCCCGGCAGCCCTTGACTTGCATGAGAGGCAGGCCGGTCCACATGCACATGTGTTGTCCCAGTTCCCATCTCCCCCTCCCCAGCTGGGCCACCAAGCTGCAAAGTTTGGGGACTGTTGCCATAGAAGTTGGATGGATAGATGAGAAATTCCCTCCCCACCAACACTAGCAGGACAAATTGCTAAATATAAACAGAGAGCGAATCCCACTCTCTTTCAGCCCTAACAATGTTCCCTAGTTGGCTCATGAAACATTTGCTAAAACATTATCAGGAATCATTGCAGGAACTGGAATGACATAACAGCAGTCTTTCAATATTTGATGGGCTGTCACAAAGAAGAGGAGGTCAGCCTATTCTTCGGAGCACCTGAGGATAGGAGAAGTAAGTAGTAATGGATGGAAACCTATCAAGAAATTGTGGATTCTCCATCACTGGATGTTTTTAAGAAGAGATGGCATGTCTATTGGTCCAGAATGGGCAGGTGTGTTAAACTGGCGGCCCATGGGCCAGATGCATCCCATGCTGGCAACACCCACCCTGGCTCCGCAAAGGCAAAAAAACGAGTCTGACACCCAAGGTATATGATCTCCTGTTTGAACAGGTGATTGGACTTGCAATGTCTCTTCCAACTCTGTTATTCTGTATTCTATTCAGCAAGTTGCCCAACTACAATATTTAGTATGTCAACGAAAATTATTAAGGGAACAATTCCATCAAATTATTTTCATTTTTAAAGTTTTATTTTTATTTTATTTTTAAAATATATACTTTTTAAATTTGGCTCCACTTGCTTTATCGCAGTGCTGCATTTGATCCACAAAGCAAAAATCAACTTAAGCCTACAGGGTCACATGCTGAGATATTCGCTGCAGATTTCTGAAAGGTTCTAATTTTGTATTGTCCCTGTTTTACTTTTTTTGCATGTATTGAAGCACGTGGAATATTTTGATTCTTTGGCGTGTGCTGAAAGCAAGAGGGAAAAGGGACAAGTCAAGAACAAGAACTTCTAGACTCCTGATATTGTTGAACAAATCAAGCAGCCAAAATCCACTTGGCCCATAATGAGGTATCATGGGTCCACAATGAGGTAAGAGATCCTTGGTGCTCTCTGACTTGGTTTTTTTCTTGCAGATGTTTCATTAACCAAACTAAATATCATCATCAGTGCTACATCAGAGCACTGATGATGTTATCTACTGGTACTTTAGGTAATGAAACGTCTGCAAGAAAACAACCAAGCTCAGAGAGCACCAAGGATGCCTCCTTTCAATTCTGAGCTACAAATATTCTCCTTTATAGGTACCATAATGAGGTATCTTGGGATTGTCATTCAATATGCCTACAATAACCTTTTTTCACCAATTGGATGCTGTTCAGACTTGTGAAACTCACCTAGTGGAGGTGATGGATACTGAAATTCTTAATGGCTTTAGGGATCATGTATAATTGGCTATTAACCCAGGTTTTATAGTAGAAAATCCCTGCTGATTACTGAAACCTGCTATAGGAGAGGCTACCTTTGAAAAGCATCATGAGTCATGCTGGTGCAGTGGTTAGAGTGCAGTACTGCAGGCTACTTCTGCTGACTGCTGGCTACCTGAAACTTGGCAGTTCAAATCTCACCAGGCTCAAGGTTGACTCACCTTTGCATCCTTCCATCTTTCTAAGATCAGTAAAATGAGGACCCAGACTGTTGGGGGCAATATGCTGACTCTGTAAACCGCTTAGAGAGCAGAAGCAGTATATAAGTTTAAGTACTATTGCTATCTGGAAGTTGCAACTGATGCAGAATGAATAATCAGGCAAGAAATCATACAAATATCTGTAACTGAAGGACCTTCTTGGTGGCTAGTTTGTTTACTGGATGCAATTTAAGGTATTGACACGGACATTTTAAATTCTAAATATCTTAAGCCTAACTTCCTAATGGACTTGCTCTCTCATCAAGAACCTGCAAGGGTATTAAGAACTGAAGGAGAGACCTTTTTAAAAGTGGCCCTTTAAAAAAAACCCTGTTTCATTGGCAGGAAATAGGTTTCTAACTCTAGTGCTCTCAAGCTTGAGCCAGGTTCAGCAATTAGAACTAGAACGCCCCTCCTGCGCGAGCTGCATTGGTTGCCAGTTGCCCTCCGAGTGAAATTCAAGGTGTTGGTATTAACATTCAAAGTCCTTCATGGCTTGGGTCCGGGGTATTTGAGGGAGCGTCTCCTGCCGACATCGAATGTCGATCGCCCTGTGCGAGCACACAGACTGGGACCTCTCGGGGTACCGTCCGCAAGACAGTGTCGGCTGGCAGTGCCTCGGGGAAGGGCCTACACTGTAGCGGCTCCCGCCTTGTGGAACCAACTCCCCGTGGGGCTCTGTTTGGTTTTCTTAAAGTGGGTGACACTAAAATCCCTGTGGGTCCCCGAAGAGCCCCTCAGTTCCTTGAAATCCAAATTATTTGCCAGCCTATGTTGAAAATAAAACCATATTAAAATCACATCAAACAATTGTGAGAAGTGGCAGCGAATGCGTCCATTTTAATTTTTGATATGCTAATTATCAATGAATATAAACAAAAGCTCTTTGGGGCCCTCCATAATTTGTAAAAATGGGGAAGGTCCCTAGAGCAAAATCTTCAAGAAACCCTGGAACAGAATATCCCAGGCCGACTAAAACTGTAAACATGAAAATTTCTTACTGTAATCATTAATTGCAAGTTCCCATGAGAAAGAATCATTTTGAGTGCCTTCTGTTTTGACTAAAGATCTTCTGCATTTATTGCACAATTTTTAAAGTAAATAAATCATTCTTTATGGGGGGATTAATTAATTACATTCAGATATTTTGTATTATTGTATTAAATGGGGCTTATTTGCATTTCAAATAAAAATATTTTTTGAAGGAAGGTATTAGTTGCTGAAACTTTGAAATACCAGCTGTTATGCTTGGAAATTCTCTGGAATTCTCTATTAACTGTTTATGTGCTCTTATATAATCACTACCTTTTTCATATTACCAGTTCTTCACTTTAAATTCTAGGCTCCAGCATTAGGCACTCTTCCATAATAAATAAAATAAGTTTTTGCATGAAGCCATCAGTTATCAAAATTTTCTTTTGTTGTCTCTCTTTCTAATGCAAAATGTTCTTCCATGACTATTTCTAGGTAAACATGAAGCTATTTCCTGCTTCATTATAATACAATGGAGGAATAAAAAAAGAATCAATCATTGTTACCACACATTTTATTTTGTAAAATGCAACATGTGGAAGTTTTTAATCACTCTAAGGATTTGGTGGCTCACACATAAATTTCAAAATTATGGACTGAATCTAGACTTAGTCACGCTTCAAGTAAATGATTTTAAATTAGTATGACTAGGGTTTGTGACTCATGTAAATCCCTATAATTTCAGTGGGTTTACTCTAAGGACTAATCTTGAACTCAAGTAACTAGAGTAATTCAGAACCATTTTTAAAAGACTTTCACTTGCCTCTTTCAACCATTTATAACAATGCATTATTGTCCCATCCAGAAGCTTTGCTTCAGTTCTGATGTAGATTCAGACCAGGTTTAAACATTTATTTATTTATTTATTTAGACTTGTATGCCGCCCTTCTCCCTAAGGACTCAGGGCGGCGAACATATAAAAAGGAATACATTTACAATAAAAAATATTAAACAGATACAAGTCTATAAATTACTTAAAAACATTAAAAACAATTAAAATTACAATAGTAAGAATACAATTAAAACAATTTATTTATTTATTTATTTAATTAATTAAACATATATGCTGCCCAACTCCTGAAGGACTCTGGGAGGCTCACAGCAAAAAAACACAAAGAATTACATTACAAAAAATGTAAAAACAATTTAAAAAACAGCAAACAACAGAAGGGTCTCGTTAGATCTCAGTCGTGAGGTCAACAGCCCCATGCCTGCCAGAAAAGCCAGGTTTTGACTGCTTTGCAGAAGGTCAGTCTGGACCTTGGGCAGTAGCTGGTTCCATTATTATTATGGTTTATTTCTTAAACAATGGTTTCTTTAACTGGTTTATTAAATAAAAGACAACTGATTGGATACATCAAACCATAAATCATAGTTTACAGATCACAAAGTTTGGATTCATGCATTGTGTGGATTCAATAAGCAAAAAATTCCCTTTTTGGCTTACCGTAATTTATAAATGCAATCAGTTATGTCAGCCTATCCTAATCACTGCCAGTACAAGGATATTGCTATATAATCTCTGGCCTGGGCTCTTGAGCATATAGTAGATAAATTGGAAGGATGACTGTTCACCTTGGTTGGCTATCATGAAATTAATAATCTTACTGTAGAAAATACTGCATTTTCTAACAAAGCCATTTTTCCCAGTAGCAATTTTAAAAGATTCAATCTTTTAACTTTCCATGAACTTCCCCATAAGTCAACTGGAGAAGACTGGTTTAAATCAGTGTTTGTCAACCTTAGTAACTTTAAAATGTATGGACTTTTAACTCCCAGAATTCCCTAGCCACCACTGTATAGTGCTTAATTATGGCAAAATAAGTATTTTAAATGCTTGGAGGAATAATTTACAGGTTACAGCTATGAAGCATGTACTCTATTGGTTTTTTTTTAATTTTCCTTGATCAAAGACAGTGACAAAATACATATCATGGTACTTCCTTTTTAAAAATCTACTATGCAAGTGTATTGTCATTTCAGCAAAAGAAATATTTGGAACAACATTTTCATTAAAGTCATAGCCTACACAGGCAACATTTTTGACAATATGTAAAAATATACTTCTTAAAGAAATGAACTTCTGAAATGAACTTTCCTGATGCTATTGTCTTTTAAAATAATATTGCAATTGAAAAATACACAAAAATACTTTTGCTGAGGCTGGCATAGTCACTGAAGTTTTGAACTTTGGGGGCAATGAAAGGGCAGGGTATTTTCAAAAGCCTTCCTTTCTCAGTCACTGCCCTGGCAGGAAAATGTCTTTATCACCACCTTTGCATTTAGCCTTTTGTGATAAGCAAACAGCCTTTAGTCAGCTACAAAAAGGAATCATCACATCACGTGACAATCATTCAGCTTGGAGTAAAGCATTAGGCTGCAGGCATACAGAAACCATTTGCCCACATTAAAGCAGTCTACACATTTTGTAAAAAATTGTAAACAATGAGCAGAAAAGTTAAACTAGTCCTCCTCTTCCTGCCATGGGAGGCGAAGAAGAAACTAAATGTGTTTGATCATTATGCAACTGTTAGATTCTCTGGGACTTTAAAGTAGCATAAATACTCCAAATTTCTTTCGGAACAACCCTGTTGGGTAGGTACAGTCTAAATAGCCTGGCTGGTCATAAAGTCCAACTGAGATTTACCTGAAGCAGTGATACTTAGTTTGGAATATTCCAGAAGGGTTGAATCCCTATTCATCCCAGCCAGCATGACCAGTGATGTGGGATTATGGGGGTTTTAGTCTAAATGTTTGGAAGTTACCAAACTGTTGACCCATGATTTTGCAGTGGGCACATACTCCAACAATCTGTATCTGAAATACTAATGAAGACAGTCCTTTACTTCCTGGTGTCTTCTCATTTAAAAGGTTGTACAAGGGTAAGTAGACAAGACAGACAGGATATAATTTATGAGAACTGAGAATAAGAGCGTTAACAAGGCTGATATTTTATAATAGTGTTTTTTTAAAATAACCAATTACAGCTACTTCCAAATCTGTACCTAAATATTTGAATTTTATTGGGACCAGTTTCATCTAGTGGTTAAGGCACCAGGCTGGAAATTGGGAGAGTGTGAGTTCAAATCCTGCCTTAGCCATGAAAGCCAGCTGGGTAACTTTGGACTAGTCATTCTCTCTTAGCCCTACCCACAGGGTTGTTGTTGCGGGGAAAATAGGAGGAGAAAGGAGTATTAGGTATGTTTGCCGTCTTGAGTTATTTATAAACAATATTTATTTGTATTCCATCTTTTATTATTATAAGCATCCCTTTTATCAGTGCATTTTCCTTTGTTTGCTGCCTGCAATTTTCTTCACAACAGTAAAACCCAAGATCTGTGAAACTCTCTGAATAATAATGAGTTTAAAGCTGTTTTTTTAAAAAAATTATATGTTTATCCTGTCTTTTATGGAATATTTGTTCAAATTGAAGTGGCAAACATACCTAAACTGCTAGCTCCTAGTTTTTCCCAGGCGTGGAGAGTGGATAGAGAAATAAAAAAATAGTCAATTTTATAGAGAGTGAAAGTTTATATACAGTTATATAAATGTACTAGTTACTGAACTGAGAAAGTAGAGGAGAAAGTAACATGCAATTATATAATTTGGTGGTTAAAGAAGATAGTTAAACGAGGACCCTAGAATTCACAACTTTCACACTTGCAATTTTGCAAATATCATCATGTGAACCTATTACTCAAATCAACTACTCCATCCAGAATAGCAAACTGTCTGCCTAGCAAGCACTTCCTGTAAACACAGTACTGGATAAGTTTCTGCAGGCTAAAGTCAGACAAATGAAACACACACACACACACACACACACACACACAAACAGAACTTGTTAAATTTCCTAATGCTATTTGTGGTCAAACTTACATAGAAGCTGTCTTAAATAAAATAGCTCACTTTTTTTCCGTAAAGGAAGGGCCTTTTTGGCTAGAAGTAATTAAAACGTAAAGCAAGTCTCTATCTGAAGGAAGATCACCAGTTGTTCGTGTCATCTGCTGTTACCGATAGGCATGCAAGATTAATTGAATTCAAGGCATTGCAGATTCTGCTTCGGGAACTTACATAATTTTCTTCGTTCATAAAATGGGTTCCATTGAACATGCTTGATAGAGCTTGCAAAAGAAGAGATGGATTTTCTTAATTATGAACTAAATGTAGAGTTTATAGGCAGTTTATATACCGTGGCTCTGAGAACTGTAGTTAGTTTAGCAGAAAAGTACACCGCACTCCTAAAACTGGGGGAGGGGACAGTTTACTAAGGACTCGCTGTAGTTCTCTCGTGTCTTCCCCACCCCCCCTCCATCCAATGTTTGCTACTGGGCGGCAATTCTTCCTGCAAAAGCTGGTTGGGAGGGGTGGGGGACAAGTGTACAGATATGGGAATAATAACGTTAACTGTATGCATTTAATTTTAAAATTGATTAAATGCAATTTAACTTTTGTCCTGGTACACCACTCAAAGGTAAAAACAAAACCTGTGTTTTGGGCTTCCTCGCCCCATTTAAAATATGAGGGTCCCACTATATGAAGTTTACCACATTCTGCTGTACAGTATGGCTCTCTTCCCATGAATTAGGTAAATGTGATGCATGTTAGGAAGGCAATGATATCATTGATTTAGCTTAATAACATAGAAGTGGAGTAAGTGTTGCATTCCAGTGATGATGGATCTTCAAATCAAATCCAAAGGACAATTGGTATGTTCACCACTAGCCTTCCATTCCCCTCTGCTTTCTAAAATAGTTCTGGAAAATTCAGACATATTGCTCAGATTTATATTGCCAATTTATTTTTCACACACACACACACATGTAAAAAATAAACTCTGTGTGTGTGTGTGTGTGTGTGTGTGTGTATGTATGTATGTCTGCCTGCCTGTCTTGAAGCCTGTATTTTGCAGGACACACTTTCAAGGACTTATGTGTATTTTCTTACTATCAAATCCTGTCATTTTCAATAGGGTACGTCATATATTTCTTGGAAGCAAGTCCCATTGCACTCAGGGGAACGCTTAACTTCATTTAATTATATATAAATTTATTTTATTTTGGCATTCTCTGGTTATTCTCCAACAACTAAAATATAGTGTTAGATTATATGTAAACAGATATTTAAAAATACATATACTGGTACCAGTATCTAAATGAACTTTTGGGACAGAAATTAATACACTTAATGTGGGTACATTATAAAATGCTGTTTAAATAGTTTAAAAATTGTAAACAACTTTTTTCTCTTTTCCTAGAAACAATAAATTGTAATTCAGCTTTACAGAGAGGGAGGGAGAGGGAGAGAGAGATGGTATTTTAAATTGATACTTTCATATCCACTGCTGGATAGAGAAGATTATAGGTAGTCTTTCAGTTAACCATTTGTTTAGCAACTGTTTGAAGATGCATTGGGATTAAAAAAATTAACTTGAGACTGGTCTTTGCAGCTTCTGTAACCATCACAGAAGTCCCATGGTCACATGATCAAACTTTTGTCATTTTGCAACCCGCATGTATTTATGAGAATTGCAGCATCCAGGGGTCACGTCATCACCATTTGTGACTTTCCCAGCTGGCTTTGTCATTGGGGGAAGCTGAATTCATTTAATAAATGCAGTTATTCATTTAAAAGCGGTGGTAAAAAAAAGGTAAAATCAGACATGATTTACTTAACAGCCACTTTGGTTTAGCAACAGAAACTATGATCTCAAATGCAAATATTGCTATATTTAAATAAATACTGGTGGTTTTTAAGTGAAATATCATTAAAATATCATAAAATCAATAGCCTATCCAAAAAATATCATAAACCGTAAAGCGTGCAGGACTTTTTCAGACAGCTATAGCTTGACCCCCTTCCTCTCTATGACAGCACCTCAAATATTGGAAAATTGCTATAATGTCACCTCTAGTCCTTCTCTTTGTTAGACTAGACTTAGACATAGCCAGTTCCTGCAAATGTTCATCATATGACCCTTAATCATCTTTGTTTCTCTTCTCTGTACCATTTCTAGAGTCTCAACATCTTTTTTTATATTATGGTGACCAAAACGGGACACGACGTTGATACTATCCTGTTGATGCAGCCTAGGACTACATAAGAAAAAAAAAATCCTAAATTTGTTACCACTTTTTGGAAGAGTGGGTTAAATTGGGAATAGAGTCTAATCTGACAACAGATATGAAGTTTTGTGTAGGGTTTAATTTTGTTTCTGTATTAAGCTGCTTTCTATATTGTTCTATATGCCCATATATGGCCAAGGAGTGGAGTCAACTGAACGACTCCACTCATTGGCTCAGCCACTGGTGGGAAAATAAAGTCCCGTCAGTGGCTGAAGCTTTGGACAGCACCGGCAATAAAAGCTGGCGCCAGCTGCGTATAAGCGGCAAGTTTGGTAATATCAATAAATAAAAGATGCTGGTCACTAGCTCGCTGTCCTGCCTCTCATTTACCTCGGGACCCATCTAATACACTGGCGACAAAGGTGGGAACTCTCAAGTAGAGAGTGGGACTCTCCACGGAGCTTCGCCACCGGCTATCTGATTCGCAACCGAACCCAAACCTCTCCATCGCATGCAGTCAGCATGGCGCAACGAGCGATGAGTCTGGCTCACCGTCCGATGGCCATCCCCTATGATCCAGCCAAGGAGAAGTGGTCTTCGTACATGGGGTGATTTAACCTGCACCTGGAGGTCAATAGACTCCAGGCAGCCCCCGACTTGCAGAAGAAAGCACTCTTTTTGACCTATTATGATGTGAGATCTACGAGATGGCCGACGCATTGGTCGCCGATGATCTCTAGACTGTATCCTGGGATGAGCTCCAACGTGCCCTCCGAAGTCACTATTTGGCCAGCCACTATGACTTCTACATGCGGAGCCAGAAGGAGGGGGAGACGATCAATATATTCGTCGTGGACCTAAGAAGGATTGCAAAGAATTGCAGGTTCCCCGACACCAAGGGAATGATCAGGGAATGAATTATCCTCGGGACGAAGGACTCCGGACTACAGAAAAAACTCCTGGCCTGTGAAGACGTGTCCTTTCAGGAAGTGTTTGACGAGGCCTGGGCCACCGAACCATCAGACAACTCGGTGTGGATCCGGGGCAACGGGAAGGTCCACGCCACCCAGACCGAACCTCTGCGGCGGCTCGTCGAGTCTGAGTCGGAAGCCAGCGACGATGGCAACAATGGCGACGTGTATAAGTTATGGACCAGCAAGCCAAATGGAAAACTGGGGAGCCGGTACTGCAATAGCTGCAGCATCAGCTATAACCAGTCAGCATGCTGGTTCAGGGATGTTGAAGGTGTGAATGACGAGGGCACATCACGGAGGTTTGCTGGGCCGCACAACCAACAAACAAACCAAGCCAGCAAGCTGCATCTCCCGTGAGGCAACATGGCTGCCAAGAGGGGGGCGGAAACCCGCTGGTGGGAAAATCAAAAGATGGGAAAATGCGAGGGAAGAAGAAACCCATTTTACATACATGGGCTATGCACAAGCTGGAGTGAGACACACAGACCCCTACGAAACCAACTAGGTGGTGGCCACAGTCCGGATAGAGCATAAACCGTGCCAGATGGAAGTCGATTCAGGGTCCTACATTTCCATGGTATCCTGGAAGACCCTGAAGGAGCTCCTACCCAACCTAAGGCGGGACCAAGTGGAGCAACAAGCCATTGTGCTCAGAGACTATCAAGGCCGCCGCATACCGGTCCTTGGCAAAAAGACAGTCCGCGTTGACTACAGAGCATTCAGCGGAAAGCTGCCACTAACCATAGTAGACCAGAGCCTACCCAGTCTGCTTGACCAAGAGTGGTTTTCACCACTCCAAATTGGCATCACTGGTGTCCATGCAACCGAGACACACACCCCCATGACCGGAGAGGAGACATCATGGAATTGGAGCGGGAATTCAGTGAGGTGTTTGACGACAAGCTGAGCAAGTATACGGGGACCCCAATTTCTTTCAGCCTAGACCCCGCCATTGCCCCAGTCCACCTTAAGCTGTGCCGAGTTCTGTTCGCCCTGTGACCCAAGATTGAGGAACAGCTTGACAACTAATAGACTAAGGGGTTTTGGAACCGGTAGATCACACAAAATGGGAAACCCCCATCATGATTCCCGTGAAGCCGGATGGGTCAATCAGAATATGTGCGGTTTTTAAAATGACCCTTAATAAGGCGCTGCAGCAAAGCGCCTGCCACGTACCAGTGGTGCAGCATCTATTGCACTCCTTGGGACGGGGAACCATATTTGCTAAACTGGACTTGGCACAGGCCTATTAGCAGCTACCTGTTGATGAAGCCACAGCGGAGGTACACAGGGGAGCCTTTAAATGTAAAAGACTCCAATTCAGGGTTAGCATAGCCCTGGGGCTGTTCCAAAGCATCATGGAACAGTTGCTACATAACATCCCTGGGGTTGTTCCCTATTTTGACGACATTATTGTCTCAGCCACCAACTGGATACAACTAATAGAGTGGTTAAGGGCAGTCCTCAGGAAGTTTAAGGAAGCGGTACTGAAACTCAAGAGGAACAAGTGCCAAATAGCCGTTCCCCAGGTCGAATTCCTGGGATTCCTGATAGATGTTGCAGGCATCAGACCCACCAATGGGAAATAAAAGCCATCTGGGAAGCCCCCACCACAAAACAAAGTGGAACTTCAAGTGTTCCTGGGTCTCCTAAATTTTTATAATATATTTCTGCCGCAGAAAGCAACAATTGCTGAGCCGCTCCATAGACTACTGGACAAGACGGCGAGCTGGACATGGGGACAGCTGCGAAGCGGAGGCGTTCAAGCAAATATTTTTTTTTAACATCGGACAGTGTGCTCATTCAATACGAGACACTACCATTGACATTAACCTGTGACGCCTCCCCATATGGCATTGAAGCAGTTCTCAGCCACAGGCTGCCCAATGGGACCGAAGCACCTATTGCATATTTCTCAAAAACTCTGTCCAAGACCCAAAGGAATTACAGCCAAATCGATAAGGAGGTGCTCACCGCAGTTGCAGGGGTCAAACGGTTCCATGAATACCTCTATGGGAGACCGTTCGACCTCATCACGGACCACAAACCGCTGCTGGGCATATTCGCCGGTGACAGAGCAACGCCAAACATTCTATGGACTCTATTCCTGGCGGCCTACAGCTATACATTGATACACAGACCTGGCAAAGTGATTGCTCACGCCAATGCCCTCAGCCGCTGCCCCCTCCCAGAGACAGCCAAAGACCCAGCACCATCCACTACAGTCCTTCTAACGGAGAGCATATGGCCAGGAGTGATGACGTTGTCGGAGATCACAAGACTTATGGCCCGCGATAAAACCATGGCACAGATTTTAAACTGGGTGTGGAGGGGGTGGCCACAGGCGGCGCAAGGGGAGGAATATAAACCATACCAGAACAGACAAACGTAACTGTCAGTTCTGAAGGGGTGCCTACTGTGGGGGGACTGAGTAGTCATCCCCCCCCAGCTAAGGAAAAAAGTACTGGACTCCCTGCACGAGGGTCACCCGGGCATGGTCCGGATAAAAGCTCTGGCAAGGAGCTACGTATGGTGGCTAGGAATGGACATGGAAATAGAATCCTGGGTCGCCACATGCACACCATGCCAGGAGTCCAGGCCAGCGCCTCCAGCCGCCAAGCCCAGGAAATGGGAGACTCCAACAACCCCCTGGGCTAGACTACACATTGATTTTGCCAGCCCCTACCAAGGACAAACATTTCTGATAGTGGTTGACACTTACTCCAAGTGGCTGGAAGTAGCGTTAATGCAGTCAACCACATCAGAAGCAACAATAAGAGTGCTAAGACACCCATGGCTTACCGGACGTTTTGGTCTCTGACAACGGCCCGCAGTTTACAGCAAAACCATTTGAGGCATTCCTAGCAGGGCTAGGAATACACCATGCTCTGGCAGCCCCTGCCCACCCAGCGACAAATGAACAAGCAGAGATTATGGTGAAAGCCACAAAGGGGACCTTACAACGGATGGGCAAGGGGGACTGGCAAGAAAAGATCAACCGGCTACTACTAACACAACATGTCACTCCACATACAACAACACACTGCAACCCCGCCGAGCTATTAATGGGCTGGAGACTAAGGACAATACTGGACCGTGTACACCCAAACTACAGCCCGGAGATACCCCCAGACTCCACCAGAAAATGGAGGCGATTCTCAACAGGGGACTCGGTCTACGCACACAATTACACCGGAGGCCTGACCTGGGTGCTGGTGAGGGTACTCGAGAGCACAGTGCCCCGGTCCTACCAAGTAGAGACAGTAGAAGGAAAGATATGGGAGCAGCACATAGACCAGTTCTGGGGCTGGGTCCTGAGCATGGACATCCAGCCAGAGGCCCAATATGCACACACGGAACAAACGACAACACAAGCCCAAACCCCAGAACAAATTCACCAAAGACACTTACCATGTGACAGGGAAGTCCAGCAGCATCCATCTAAGGCCTCAAGCTCGACGGTCCCTGCCGCACCAGTGGAAAGGTTCCAGACGATTCCACCAGCGGGGACCGGAGCGGCGGCGGACTCGTCCGTTCAGGCTGCTGCCCCAGGATCAACTGAGATGCGCAGGTCCAGTCGCACCCATCAGAGCCCCGCCTACTTACGCGACTACGTTCAGTAGTCGGCCTCCGATTGGATAGACACTAGCTAGGAGGGGAGGGGTGTTCTATATGCCCATATATGGCCAAGGAGTGGAGTCGACTGAAAGACTCCACTCATTGGCTCAGCCACCAGTGGGGAAATAACCGTCAGTGGCTGAAGCTTTGGATAGCGCTGGCAATAAAAGCCGGCGCTAGCCGTGTATGAGCAGCAAGTTTGGTAATCTCAATAAATAAAAGATGCTGGTCACTAGCTCGCTGTCCTGTCTCTCATTTACCTTGGGACCCATCTAAAACATATATGGTACCTTGTGAAAGACAAACAGAGTTCTTTGGCCAAAGGGAAGGGATTCTAACAGATAGAACAAATTCTGTAGACATAGAAACTTCAAATTTCTATCCTTGGTTAATGCTGGTCACTGTCATCAATTTTTCACTTAGTGCTACACATCTAGAAATCTGTTGCAGAAATCCAATGGTTGTCCAGATTCCTGCAGCTCATATAGATAGCCCTAATTAGGTTAGATGATGCAAGTCACTGTGTCATGTTGCCATCATGTAACATATCACAATTTTTTCCCTTTGCAGAGCTGGGATGAGCGTGGCTTGTGCATGACGCTCTGGCCCGTGGGCCACCAGTTTAACACCCCTGGGTTAGATGGACTAATACTGGGCTAGAGTGACTCAATATAAGGCCATTCCCGGTATTCTAAATCAGGGGTCGCCAAACTTTTGGACCTCAGGGACCACCAAACTCATATTTTTAAATCCCACAGACCACTAATATGAATTTTGACTGACGATAGCTTGCTGACATTGGTGGGAAAGTCGGTCCCATATTCCAGAACTGCAGTATTCACAAGGCTGGCCCTTTGGTCATCCTGGAGCAGCTGCTCCTCCACCCAGGTGCACCTGCCTCCCATGGACTGGAGGAGCTGCTCTGGGATGTGACTACTGTAGCTCTGGGATATGGGACCAACTTTCCCACCAATGTCAGCAAGCCACCCCGGGGCGGATTTCCCTCCCCTGCCATTGCTCTTACCTTCCAGTTCCAGCTCATGTGGCTTTACTCAAGGTAAGGTTTGCGCTCGGCTGAAGGGTGGGGGCCAATGGGTGGGTGGGCCATGTGGGTGGCGCAGCCTTGTGCTCCCGCGCAGCCTGGATTAATTGCTTTGGGGGGGTGTACTTTGGAGGGAACATTTCTTTGTGGACCACCAAAGTTTTCTCACGGACCTCCAGTGGTCCCCAGCCCACCGGTTGGTGACCACTGTTCTAAATAACAGAAAAATATGTTGATTTATCAGATCAATAAGGCTCTGTAAAGGCTCCATGCCAAGGCCTGCTAATAAAGAGACTTAGTTCTTTTTTCAATCCTATTTAAATCAAAGTAGTACAACTGAATTCCAGCACAAGAAATTGCTTTATGCCAGTTGAAACCCTTTCTTTCATCAAAATATAGTTTACTTTGGCCTCAATAAAAGGATCTTCCTCATCACTTGCTCCCAAATCCTTTTATCTGGAGTCACTTCTGAGACAATTGGGATCTGTACATGAAAGCCCACCTTTGTGGATGTTTTGCTACAACTTTTAGGAGTAATGATTTTCAAATTATTTTCTAAGTATTGTAAAGTATTTATTAAGTTAGTTTCTATTTTGTACCCAAATAACTACCAACACCAAACCACAAAGCAATATGTTTTCTGCTCAGAACTTGAAAAACAAAACAGAAAGCCATTCAGGAAAAAAAGATTTTATTCAGACTTAAAATATATTTCAACCAGGCATCCAGTTTTACACTTATCATTTATATTTTTGTTTAGTTTTTCTTTTCAAGCTAAGCTTTTGTTAAAGTGAAAGATCTCATGAACCCTTGAGGGAGGAAAGTTTCAAATGGAGACTGTATGAATAAAAAATATGTAACAGAACCTTATCAGTAGTATCCATAAGAACACACTGTTAACTTAAATATTCTTTCTGGATGAAAGCCTTGTGCAGAATGTCTAATAGTTTTTTACTGTCTACAGTGTATTTTTTATTACTGATGTATGGTGTTATTTAATCACTACTGTTATTATTGTGTTATTTAATCACTATTGTTATATAATTTTAAGATATTTTGGAAAAATGGTTTTGAATTAAAAAGTGCGTAACTAATTTATTTTTTAATAAAATGGTGAGGGTTGTTTGAAAGCCATATTTCCCACTGATCCTTTTACAAGTGCAGTTTCAGAACTAAATATGGTTTTCCAAGAACTGGTAAGTCAGGTTTAACTTGCAGCGAACAAAATACTGCACAGTACTGGCAAAAGCAACGTTCATTTACACTAGGCTGCTCAAGTGAGCAAAATTATGCACATCTATAAGTTTGAAATCTATATAGAAATAAGTATAAACAAGGTTTCCATGGTGCAATTTGTAGAGAACCCAAGCCATAACACCCTGTAACAAAGAATCACCCTGTAACTTCTAAAGCTTGTCTTAAGTCATGTTTGTTGTCAAACTTGAATCACTAAAGGAAAGCAAGAAAGGTTTTGTAATATTTAGCTGTAACTAGCTACGTATTGCTGATGCTTTACTAAAGTATTTTTTTTGCAGGAAGAGGATAAGGATTCTATCAAAATACTGTAGAGGGATCAAAACAAGTGTTCCTGTGCTGATCTCAAAACTTGGGATATAAAATAGTTCTCTTTGTATCAAGTCACAGCTGCTACTCGTTTCGGCCTTTGTGGTACAATATTCAGAAGCAAATCAGCCCAAATACTGCTTGCTCTGCATATCTATCATTATCAGTATCCACCATTATCTTTTGAATGATAGAGAATCCTTGATTTACCACCATTTATTTAGCAACTATTTGAAGTTAACTATTTGAACTTACTACCAGTATTCACACTTATGACCACTGCAGCATCCCGTTATGTGATCAAAATTTGGGTGCTTGGCAACCAGAATGTACTATGTTTACAATGGTTGTAGCATCCTGGAATTAAGTGATTCTCATTTGCGGCCTTCCCAGTCAGCTTCCAACAAAACAAAGTCAATGCGGGAAGCCGGATTTGCTTAATGACTGTATGATTCACTTAAGCGCAGTGCTTCGCTTAACAACCCATGGCCAAAAAGGTCGTAAAACCAGGCACAGTTCACTCAACTGTTTAATAGTGGAGATTCCGGTCCTAATTTTGGTCTTAAAGTTGAAGACTACCGTACAAAATTCTGTTTCAATATTACAGACAGGGCAATTCTATATCAAGATTTTATACCAGGTGAAAAACAGGGTTCCATACTGGCTGAGTTTGAGATCTAAACAATTAACATCTAAGCAATTGTGGCCCCACTAAAATAATCAGAATGAAACTTTCCTCTCTAAACTTTCTGCAATGACAAAAAACCTGCAGTTTGCGGACAGTTTGAATCTCTATTGAAGGAACTATTGTCTTGTTGCTTTTCCTTGTAGTTGACCTTTTAGGTCTTTTAAGAAAAATGCTGACTTGACTTAGGGTAAACATTCTTCACAGTTCTGTTTCTCCCTTTTCTTTGGTATAGGAGGAGTAAACATGTAAAGCAAAAGTCTCAAAACTTGGACTGGTGAACTTCAACTCCCAGAATTCTGGGAATTGAAGTCCACAAGTCTTAAAGTTGCCAAGTTTGTTTAGTCCTTTGTGTTGAGCAGGAGGATAAAGTGATTTTAATGATGCCAGTGAAACAGAAACTGTGGCGATATGGAAGTGATGCTAATAAATTTTTGCTTAGGATAATTTCCCCTTTCTTCTACTTCAGAGGGAGCAGAGGCTAACAGTATAAGCGCTATACAGCTTGAGTTTATAATAAACCAGGGTTGGGTAGGTTGAGAAAAAACATTTGGTTGCAAAATTGAGGCTCACAGGTTGACATGGAGATTGCAAGAAGAATGATGGGACAGTAACCGGGCAATTCCACTAATGATTAATGGTCAGGATTTGAGTGGGCAAATCACCAAACAGACACGTTCTTAAAAGATTTATTTTTATTTATTTTATTTTTAATTAGATTTATATGCCGCCCTTCTCCGAAGACTCAGGGCGGCTTACAATTTTTGGGATACAACCCAGTGTGCTCAGCAATAGCCTTCATTCCATTGTATATGCCTGCTTATTACTAAGCGGCATTTTTACAAAGTCAGCTTATTGCCCCCAACAATCTTGGGTCCTCAATTTACCTACCCCGAGAGGATGGAAGGCTGAGTCAACCTTGAGCCTGGTGGGATTCGAGCCTACAGGAATTGTAGGCAGCTGGAACTTAAATGCAGGCATTTAACAGCCTGAGTCACCAAGGCCCAAAAGATGAATGTGGTATGGCAGTAGAATTTTGTTCCTATTTTTTGCTTTGGAATGGAGGATAGGGATGTTTCGCTTTGTTGTTCCTGGACCAATAATATATTAGATTGGGCCCCATTGATTATTTTTTTATTGTTCAACAGGAAAGAGAGCAGAGCATGCTTCATAATCCAAGCATCGCAAAACTGACAGGAAAGAAAACACACAATACAGGTAACCCTTGACTTACAACAGTTTGCTTAGTGACCATTTGATGCTACAATGGAACTGAAAGTGACTTATGACTGTTTTTCACAATTATGACCGTTGTAGCATCCCCATGGTCATGTAATTTACATTCAGAGGCTTGACAAGTGGCTCATACTTATGATGGTTGCAGAATTCCAGGGTCATGTGATCCTTATTTGTGACCTTCTGACAAGCTAAGTCAATGGGGAAACCAGGTTCACTTAATTGTGTTACTAATTTAAAAAATGATTCATTTAGCAAACATGGAAAGAAAAGTCGTAAAATGGGCCAAAACTCACTTAACAAATTTCTCACTTAGCAACATAAATTGTGGGCTCAATTGTGGTCATAAGTCAAGGAACTATCTGTAATTATATTCTAACCAGTTTGAATGAACTGCAGAATGGAAAGTATGTTTAGAATAGTTCTTCAACCCAAAGCCATATATTCTCTCTTTCATTTAAGACAGTTTTTCTCAGCCTCAACAGCTTGTGTGAACTTCAAAACCCAGAATTCCATAGGCAGCATTGACATAGATTTCTATGAGTTGAAGTCCACACATCTTAAGAGTCATCAAGATTGAGAAATCCCAATTTAGAACACAGTACAGGGAAGATTCTGTTCAATCTTAGTTTCTTATTGCAACTTCTCACTTTTATATGCACAATAGGAAGATGCTTTTGGCATAAAACTTGATTTATAAGTGTATGTAGGAACTTCCTCTTTGCAACAATTATGCTGTTTTTCACAGTTTTCAAAGAAAAAGAAGTTCAGCCTTTTTAATTTCTCCATTCCATTCCATTTTTATTTTCTATTCTATTCCTTCCGCAGTATTGCCCACTGTCATTATGGAATAAGTGTGTGTTGAATAGTAACTTCACAATTACATCAAACACTCCCTTCTAGAAATGATAAATATATGCGTTCTGTTTTTGAAGGACAGTTTTAGAAAAATTTTTAAATACATACCAAAGATCTTTGGAAAACACAGATTATGGTATTAAGCTTGTGATTTGATTTAAAGCAAATTATTTTTTAATGTAATAGTTTTGGAAAACTGTCTATGATTAGAAGATTGTCCATCATTTTGAATTTTTTTTAATCAGCTGAAAATAACCCAAACATAACAATTGTTACACTGATTACAACCATTTTTCTGGGCATGCTGTTCTACCTTCACTGGGCACAATGGGAGTTGCTCTGCCAATGTACTACTAAAAAGAATGAATTCTTCATTTGCCTATGAAAATATGTGGGTTTTTCTACCTTATCCAGGTGGTTTTCAATACGAACAAAAAAGGACATATACCTAGAAGAAACACTGCTGAGAAGCAAAATGCAGAACAAAAATAGGAAAATGAAAGAGCGAGGCTACAATTTAGTACTTGTTCACATCTCAGTGCTTGTGGAATCCTGTGGGCCATATTAAATGAGTAAAGAAAACTTTTTCTTTGGTCCCACAGAAATTAATGGCTGAAATTAATTTTTATGGGGAAATCATTAAGTGCTAAAGTTGAGCACAGCTCTTGACTATTCAAGCAAAGGAACTAAAGAATGCATGAACCAAGAACAGTGAGGACACCGAATGACAGTAACATATCTTTGAGTGGAAGACACCTGTCATCTTAAGTCTTTGTGGATTTTTTTTTTAAATTTGCAAGTTCAGTATTCTTACCTTCATTTTTCAGAACAGAACATGTGCAATATTAAAATAGATTTCCTACAGCTACGGAAAAGGTGAAAAGTAAAAGAATCCAACTTACAGATAATACATTTAGCCTGTCCTTGGTGAATCAGTTTTTCCACAGAAGTTTAATGACAATTTAACCTCTCTGTTTTGTCTCTCTGAAAATTCCTAGAAACCGTATCAGTAAATGTTTCATTTGCATTGCATTTCCAGAAATTAAAATACATTGTTTTTGGAGATTTAATTTAGATACATTAATCTGCAGAGTTCACCAAGTTGAGCTCCAAAGGTTGCTGAACAAATGTTTAAGACCTATTTAAGACAAATTCTTAAAATTCCTTAGTTTCTATGGAGATTATAAGCCATGAATTGATAGCTTCTCTTATTACAAATCCAAGGCTCAAATTATAGCTGATGATACCATAGAAATACCTGTATATACAAAAGATGAAGTGTTATCTCTTACCCGTGTATGATTTATAGTTATTTTTTCTCTCAGTTGGCATCTAATAAAAAGAAATGATTTTTAAAATGTACATAAGGCATTACTGAAGGAAAAGGGAACAGCTTAGAATAAATGCCCACCAGGTTATGTCTCTAATTATACTATCACTTTATTGTATTACTCAACTACCTATATAAAACATCTGTCATCTCATGTAGTTTTGGTGCCCAGGCTACCCAGTTATCAAGAAAATTATGGTGCCCAGGCTACCCAGTTATCAAGAAAATCCCCCCATAACATATGAGAAAGTGTTCATATGGTCTAAATAAATATTATTATACTCTTACAAGCATGACAAAAAATGGAAAATGCTAATTATGTACTAGGTCTTCCATTATATAATTTTCTTAGAAATCTTTTGCCTAATTCTTATTAACTAAAATGACCATTCAAAACAAATCAATTCCTTTTTTTCAGATTTAAAGAACCACATGGTGTTATTTTGTGCAATTATTTGCTTGAAATATGCCAAAATCAAATAGAAGAAACAGGATTCATTATTGCCACCTTTGTGTTGAAAGAAAAGATTTAACTATACATGCATAGGAACATTTTAAAAGAGTTCTCCAAGAACATATCTGTGGTTCAAATGTTGTTTATTGGCCCCATTTCAAGCAACATTTGGATAATAATTTGGATTCCCAGAGATATTGCCTCCCTTTTCATATACCAAGTACAGTGGCTAGGGCTAGCAGATCTGGGCTGCAAAAATGAGGACGGCTAATTGATGGTAGAATAATTTATCTGTTGCTATCTGAATCCTAGTTTATCATCATTACCTACCATAAGTGTGTAATACATTGGAAATCTCCACCCTCACCTATAGTTTCTTCCTTTTTTGTTGTCCATTGCTATTATGGGGTACAAAATGATGGTTTTATTGACTAGGTTCTCCATTACTCCAGTCCCCTTCCTCTCAATACTGTAGTACCTTTGTATTCAGCACAGGCTTTTGTGTTCATTCTGTTATAACCCAGCAAGAGATACTGGTGGTGCAATGGTTAGAATACAGTACTGCAGGCTACCTCTGCTGTCAGCTGCCTGCAATTTGGCAGTTCGAATCTCATCAGACTCAAGGTTGACTCAGCCTTCTGAGGTCGGTAAAATGAAGACCCAGTGTTCTGACCCACACCCTTTTCCGACAAATCAAACACAATCCAAAAGGAACAAAAACCTTGTAATGCTTTTACAAAATAATTAGCTGTGATAAGCACAAGCCTTGCCAAACTGTGCGAGGCTTGCCAAAAGATAATGGACAAGAAATAATTTGCAAGACAAAAATGTTCAAAATCAGGATACTGGAATGCCCACAAGGCTGTGGTTTCAAAATGTCTTTGCCTTCTGCAAAGGTTAGTTTCACAGCTGGCTTTTATCTTCTTGAAGGAGGGTCATTTCCTTGCAGCCTTACTCCAGTCACCCGTGCTGTTGTAACTGCTCTTTCCTACAAGCAATCCTGCACACACGCACACTTGGCACAGGCTCCTCCTCATCACTGCTGCCAGCCCCCACAATCTCTGAAGGCAGCAGTCTACTCCCTAATGGTCCTGGCCCCTCATCTGAGTCCTCGCTCTCCTCAGCCGTCCGCACCTGCTGCCGGCTAACCACAACACCCAGTGTTGGGGGCAATATGCTGATTCTGTAAACCGCTTAAGAGAGGGTTGTAAAGCACTATGAAGCGGTATATAAGTTTAAGTGCTATTGCTATTCTAAGTGGAGAACCTCATTCTGCTCAAATCTATCTGAGTGGCAACCCAAGTCTTCATTTTCTTTTTGCTATTTTTTCCTTTATAACCAAACTCTGCTATGTATGTAAAAGAAGAGTACACTTTATTATTAGAGAGAGGGAATGAGTGGATGAATTTGTGCAATACATTTGATATCAAAGTAGAAATCACATTTTAGTCTAGTGTATGATGCAGGCCATTTGTAGTGCAATGCCTGATGCATAGTTGACTCAATCAAATTGTATAAACACAGACATTCTATGTACAGAGGTGGTATTACTCATTCTCAAAGTCTAACACACTCCCCATTTTAGTATTAATATAGGTCTCAATTTACAACCATTTACTTGTTAGTTACAACTGGTCGTCACATTTATAACTGTGCGGTCACATGACAAAAATTCAGGCACCTGACATTCGGCATGTACAGTCCTCGATGTACGACTACAATTGAACCCAAAATTTCTGTTATTGAGTGTGCTCCACTTTATGACTTTTCTTCCCACAGTTGTTAAGTGAATCACTGCAGTGGATAAGTTAGTAACAGTTGCTAAGTAAATCTGGTTTCCCCATTGACTTTGCTTATTCAGATTATAAAAGGTGATCGATCACATGACCTTGGGACACAGGAGCGGTCATAAGAATGAACCAGTTGCAAGCATCAGAATTTTGATCACATGATCATGAGGATGCTGCAAAGGTCATGTGAAAAATGGTCGTAAGTCACTTTTTTCAGTGTCGTAACTTTGAACGATCACTAAATGAACTGTTGCAAGTCAAATGTATTTAAAATAGTTGCAGTGTCCTGGGGTCACATGATTGCCTTTTCCCAACCATGCCTGAGATTTTATGACAATGCCAATGGGGAAAGACAAATTTACATGATTCACTTAGCAACCAGTGGCTTGCTTAAAACCTTAGCAAAAAAAAGGGGTCATTAAACCAGATGCAGCTCACTTAAACCGTGAGCAGTGGAAATTCTGCTTAGCAGTGGAAATTCTGGTCCCAGGTGGTATTGTAAGTCAAGGACTAATTATAAGCATGATGGAGTTAGGTTGTTGAATTAGAACTGAAAACCCTGGTTTAAAATGCCACTGCTTCAATAAATATACATTCATGATTGGGCCAGTCATAGTTTCTCTCAATCCACTTCACAGGGTTATTGTGGAAGGGAAACCAGGAGGAGGAAGGTGTATTGGATATGTTCATTGCCTTGTGTTATCTGTAAAACACTAAAGGCGGGATAGAAATAAATAAGTAAATTGAAAAGACCAGTTTAATCTAGTGATTAGGGCACCAGGAAAGTGAGTTCCAGTCCCACTTTAGGAATCAAAGTCAAATGGGTGACTTTGGGCTAGTCATTCTCTCAGCTCAACCTTCCTCACAGGGCTGTTGTGGGGAAAACAGGAGAAAGAATATTGAACAGGTTCATTTTCTTGTTTATAAAAATAAGAATAAAGGCAGGATAAATATATATATAAAATTGCTAATAGGACCCCAGTTACTCGGGGTTGACAACCTGATGCTATTTGCATTTATGAACAAATTGCTCCTATTTGTAGATTAAGTATGAATGCTTTCAGTGTTACATGGTCATCCTTTATTGAAATTGTTTTGATCATCCTTCTTTCTAAAATAAAGGCAAAATAAAAGTAAAATTACAGTAAAGTAAAAGACAAGGAATTTTATGTGGTTGACAGGGGTAAAAATAGCTTGATGGTACATAATCAAAATAAAAGTATATTCATTAAACAATTCTATACTTACATTAATCAAAAGCAGGGCCTACTGATTTTATCCTTGGAAAATGTACAAGATTAATGCCTCAGAAATCTATAAAAGTCGTGGGTTTTTTTTGTATAAGCTATTTTCAGCATATGAAAAAGACTAGAGAACAGCCTTTCATATAACGCTGATAGGAAAAGTCAAATCAATTACAGATTAATCTTGTCTACAGTTAATCCTACAGAAAGTTTTGCCTTATTCTAATTGTTCACAGTTCAGTATCTCTATACAGAATTAGAGGTTAAGTGGATTTAAATTCCACCTCAGTCTTTTCAGATACTCTTAAGCGTTGCCAGTATAACTTTATTTATTCTGCAATTTCACAGGATTGTAGCAAGGCTGATCTGCATAATGCAACCTATTTGAACCAGTTTAGCACTGGCGTTCAGAATGCCCAAAACCCGTCTCTAGCAGATTTCCTTTCCATTGTTAAGGATGCTCTTAGATAAGTTTACCATTATCTCTTCCAGCCTCTACATAAGACAATCCCACGGACACCACGGGGAGCAATGCTGGCGACAAGCCAGATGTGTACGTGGGGAAAATGCTGGCGACCCCATCCATATGCATGACTAGAACCTCCCCCCATATCTCCCCAGCCTAAGTCTTTCCTCAAAGCTGAAAGCCCGGGCTTTTTTATTTTTGTTTTGCTGAAACGCTCCCGCTTCCTGTCCCTCCTTATCCCTTTCCACATCTCCCTTCTCCACGTGGTGCAGCAAACAAGAGGGCGAAGTAGCCCTGGCAGCGTCCTGACCCTGGAACGGTTCCCCCCCTTCTAAATTTCCTTCTCCCGCAAAATGCATCTCTTGAGTGCTGCAATCCCCATGGCAAACTTCGACACTCTTGGCGCCAGCCCCTTCCCACCCCATGGGACTGAGCCACCACCACGCGCGCCCAAGAAGGATGGGCCAATATCTTCAGCGCCGCGGGGCTCGTTCCGTTTCCCGCCTTCTGACCACGGCTGGGGCGCGGGGAGGAGCCCGGCTGGACAGGGAGGGCGCGAGGGTAGAGGGGGGCAGACTGGTCAAGCTAAAACCGGCTTCTCCTTGGTGGGAAGTCCATGCCCAGGAGATTCCCTGAGAGCCTCCTTTGCCCTAACGACAGGTTACCCTCTCCAATGGCGGAGGGCTTCCTGGGTGCCCCTAAAGCAAGGGGGGGGAGTGGAAGACCCCCAACCTGAAAAGAGGGCTATGCTGAGAGAGGGGGGACCACCCTTCCCCCCCATCCCCCGTTGCAGGATGACTCTCTCCGGAGGTTCAGCCCTTCCCCTTATAAAACAAAGGACGGGGACGCAGCAGCCTGAGCAATTCGTGGGGGGGGGGTCTAGGACGGGGCGCGCGGCGGGTGATAATCCCCCTACTTAGGAGTGGGTGAAACTGCAGAAGTGGAACAGCTCCACGAAAGATGCAAGCCCGCGTGGGGAATAAGTCCTCTGCATTGTAGCGGGGCTTCCTCCTGAAGAGCCCCTGAGGAGGAGGAATTAGATTTTTTTTTATCTGCCCGCGCTCTTTCCAAGGTGGCTTAAAAGGCCGTGAATGCCATGCCAAGATAAACATGACATGTATATAATTCACTTATAAATATATAAATTATTATAATTAAGTAATAGAACTATATATATGTATGGAGTGTATCAAAAATAGGTCCCCGCCCCAAGGCGTTTAGAGTATGCGTTTTATGTTCCTGTGTATTCGCAGATTACTTTTATAAACCACCTTGAGCAATTGCTTCACACACCGTTTATACCTACAGATCAGTCCATTTATGTAAAACAAATGCAAGAAAACACACACACCCCTTTTACAACCCCCCCCCAATAAAGGGGGGGCAGGGTTGTGTACAAACATAGTCAAATGTTGCTTTCTAATTTTGCCAAGGATGCTGCCCAGCTGAATTATAATCATGGTGTGGTAGAGCAGCTCAGATTCTCTGCATTGTCTTCCTTTTTCCCTTTCCTGCTAAGCCCCTTTTCCTCGCCGCCCCCCATGGCATCTGGAGAATGAAACCAAAAGGATCAGGTGTGTATCCCGTTTGTGTTTGTGTGTGTGTCTCTGCTTGTCTCACGAACCAGCCTCAAAAACTCCCAATAGTCGCCTCCCTTTTCCCTCCCTCCTTCTGAATCCCTCCTTCCTCTCTTCTTTCTCATTCAAACGCAGCAACTCCTGTTGTGTCAGTTTTATCTTCCACTACTACCAGCCACTGCCACAGCCACTTGGCAGCGGAGAATCATAAAGGTAAAGGCACGTAATATTCTAAAATAACTACCCTTTAAAAAGCTCTCCTTATGACCCTGCATTTCTTCTTCTTCTTTTCTTTCTACCTTCCTGCAAAGCCGGGCAGGGAAGGGAGGTAGAAAGATAGATGGGAAAGACTAACATTTAGCTCCTCTGCTTCCTCTAAACTTCTTAGTGTTTCGTGATTTTTTTTTTAAATTACGGTTTTGCCTCGCTTACTTCTGCCTCTCAATTCTCTCTCCTTCTTCCCTGCCTTCTCCCAGTCGATGTTGGTGAAACTTCCATTACATTTCTATATAGGTATTTTGTTTTCAATATTCAATATGTTTAATCTCGAATGGGGGAGGGGAGGAAAGAAGGGAAAGGGAGGACCTCTTTGTGACTCAGAGATGTTCCTGGAAGCAAGATTTGTAATGTGTTTGGCACAGATGGGGGGTCTTGGGGGGGCAGATTTGCTAATGAGAAGTTTATTGATCCATTTTGTCAGTTTCGTTTTCAGGGTTTCCTGGGCGGAATTGAATCTGCTCCCGTGGTGTGTTTTATTATTGACGATTATAGAGATCATTGTAAAAAAAACACACCTTCCTCCCCTCCTTGCACTTTTAAAAATAAAATAAACTAGTTGGCTCCTTTAACAATAGCTCTGCTGGGAGAGGAGGAAAATAATTCACAAAGCCTGACGGAGTGATTTCACTTCCATATGTTGATACCTTTCCCTACAGGGAGGGTTGCATTAATTTCTTAACTGATTGCGTCTTCACTTGGGGTGCGCTTGCTTTTTGTTTGTTTGCCTTTCAGAAATTGGTCGCCAAAAGCAGCCTTTCGATATGCAATCCCATAAGCCCCTGCTCCCTATTCCTCCCCCCCATGTGAATCCCCTTGTGAGTATAGTATCTGTATTGAAGTTTAAGAGTTTTTGAAGTAAGAGCTATAGGAAAATTGTTGGTCTAACTTGTTTCCATCTAAATCTGCAGATAATTTGCGTTTTTCTTCTGTAGAAGCTCTGTTGTCAAAAGGAGGAGGGGGAGGAAATTAGTTTTCTATCCCTTTTTTTAAAATGCCCTTTCTGAATTGACCTTGGAACCTTTACAATTTACAGCATTTCCAATAGGGAAGGTGTTATTTGAGGAGGAGGAATACAGTACAGAGTGAAAAGCAAAAAATAGGAACTTAAGCCTGTAGACAAAGTGATTCTTTTTACAGAAGAATGTGAAAAGGGAAGTTTCTATAATGTGAAGGAGCAGAAGGAAATAACACACTTTCGAAAATGTGAAGGGGGGTGGGTGGTGGGCAGACTCATATCATTCTTCACAGTATTAGGCCTTGAAAAGCTGACTTGATACAATCAGGGAAGCTATGAAATAAAAGGCCTTCCAGCCAACTACATATCAAGCATTAACCTGCTGACCACTGTTTACATTCTGTTGGCAGGTGAGAGCTTGATTTTGGTATCTGCAAAGGTACCTTGAGCATCCTGCTTACAACAAGAGCTTGAAAATATTTTTTGCCTAAATTCTGTGACACACACTTTGGAGGGGGTCTTCTTGTCGCTTGGATGTTTCAAAACCCATTTCAAATAAGGGAGGATTGCTCATAATTAGATGTTCTCTTGGGCAAGAAGAAATGGCTCAGATAAGTAGGTTAAACTGCTTTCTTTGAAGGTGGGGGAGGGAAAGTGGGTGGAGCTTGATTTCCCTCTTCTATTTTTATGTGAATTGATGAGTCAGTATTTAAGATCTGCAGTTGGAATGCCAGCTTGTAATAGGTCATCTGTAACTTCTTAAATGTGAACTTCATTCAACTCCAGATAATTCAATATGACTCCTATTAATTACTAATAATACTTAGCTGCTTGTGAATGGGAAGTGAGAATTATCCTGGTTTTCTTCAAATTGGATTTGGCTCCTGAAGCTTTATTTCAAGTTATGTTATTGCATTACAAAAACTGCTGTTAAGGATCTATTCCTATAGCCTTTTGATTGAGCTGACTATTTAGTGTCTTTGCCAAATCTGAGAGTTGTTTTCAGTTTAATTGTCTGTACGTGCATGTATTTATACAAGGGGTTTTTGTGTATGTGTGTGTGTTTTGATGGGAGATGGAAGAAGAAAAATACTGTTGTTGGCTTGTATAGAATAATTAATGTCTCCATATTGCTATTTAAGAACAGTTTTTTTTGTATGAGGTTGATTCAATTATGTCTTCATCTCTTTGGAACTGGTTGAATGACTTGACATGAGATTAGGTGCAACAAAAGAGAAGGCCGAGGGAACAACAGCTGCCTTCCAGTTCTGAGGCACTATTGCGCTTAGCAGGAAGGCATTTTATCTTTTAGTGTTGTGTTGTCAGGTTTAAATGTTAAATATTTATATTCCTGTGAAAGGTTGTTAGACTCCACTTATGTTTTTTTAAAAAGGCAAAACAAAACACTTGTATTTAGAGCCTTTTAAAATTTTGATGGCATGCATTTCATCCTTTTATTTTAAAAAAGCTCATGTTCAAATATCAAATCTTGCTAACTCTTTAAGTTTACTGCTATTTTATTTGAAAAGAGCCACCACTAGTTTGTACTTGCTTGTCTTGCTGTATGGTAGGAACTTTTTAAGGTGTGGTTTTAATGGCAGCTGACGATTCTTGCTTAGAAACAAGTCTTATTTTGGGTATATGTTTCTTTGAAAATTCTCTTGGAGCTAAATAGCGAGGTAGAATAGTCCCTTTCAAAAAAGATTCTTAATTTGAGTTCCTTTTTTAAAAACATGTCATTTTAAAGGAATTAAAGACATTAAATATCCCCACCCCACCCCCTAAATTCAGTTTCTGGTATATATAATGTAAGAATTCCTTCAAAGGTTTGATGTAAACAGTTTTGTAATAACCCATAAATGCTGGAGATTGTAATTTTTTTGTGGATATATGTAGTCTTTTAAACAGTTAATTCTTTATGCTAATCCATGTTAAAGTGGGTGAAGTGTTATCTGGGGGGGGGTCTATTTTAATTAAGTATTATTTACAAAGTTGTGATCTAAAAGGTGAAATTTCAAAGAAAGGCTAGTATTCATGGGGATTTTAAGGAAATGGCTACTAGCTTCTTTAATGGAAATTGCATTAGATTCCAGATGGAGAGCTATGGATGGGTTGAAATATCTCCTTTGTTTTGGTGACGAATGGAAAGGCATGGGGGTGGGGATATATGGGCTTGAAAAAGGAGGTATACTTCATTACTTCTCTTACACTGGTTTGTTTCATCTTGGGTTCTTTATCAAACTTTTCCAAACCATTTTATGCATTACTTGTTGTTGTTAGATCCTGCATTCATCTGTGGAATGGCATTGTTTCAGGATTAATCTCTTTCTTACATGTATAAGATCAAAGTGAGAAGCATTCTTTATTTCTTTATCCCACCGTAATAATGTTACTTGAAAGTAAGTGCTTTGGCTTTTGGTGTGGCATACTCTCAAATAGTATGTTCAGAAAAAGTGAAAATTTAAGTTATTAATTTCCTGCCCAAGGGGAAGGGGGGAGGAATAGAAAAGAGGATTGCAGACCTTATTTGGCTTTCAATATTATGATAACTATGTAAAACACAGTCAGTGTCAGTAAGCTCTATTAGTTGAGGAAGTAGTAACATGACTTTATTTTTAAAAAAAATCTGGAAGAAAAGAACTTGCTTTTGTATACTTATAACATAGGAGAATATAATGCATGCCACAAAATCAAAACCCATATTGCTAATTCTTGTAGGAGGGACTGACTTCTCCCTCCTTCCCTCCCTTTTTAATCTATAGTTGAAAATTTACTATCTTTAGGTAAGTTTGAAAAAGAAGCCTGACCTTTGAATTTAGTTGCTTCCACAGAGATTCAGGAAGATTAAATAACTGTAGCTGATGACCAGTTATTTATCTCATGTCATCCTTTGCAGTTTGAGCTTTTATTTAAATGTAGAAAATAGCACAGTTTTTCCCACAGCAGGGCTGTCATTATGGGCTTCAGACCTTCCTTTATTCTCTTTTTGCCTGATTAGAACATCAGGAGTCCAATACAGTTGGTCCTTCCTGTCTTCTGCTTCACATAATTACATTTGCTACGCCTTTGGCACTGAAGATAATTATTCATAATGAATACTTTTTAGCATTTTTAATGACGCTTGAATCTTGTGCAAGCCTCCAGCAATTGAGAATCAAGAATAAAATGATATTTGGGGGGTGGATGATGTTTCAGAGATTTATGAATGCTGATTTGAATTGGGAAAGTAAAGCATGTCATTGCTTCATGTTTGTTACTATGTACTTAATAGAAGTTTTGGATTTTAAAAATGGGATGTGCAGTCTGTAGAACTGTGTAAAAGTGGCGTAACTATTGTAAATTGAGGTTTTCTTGTTCAAAGTTAGTGAGGTAGCAACACTTCTATTTTTATCTTCTTTCTAATATAAGGCCACATGTGGTTGTCCTCCAAGTTAGTATTACAGTTGATAAGCAGTTGGCAGAATTCTTGCTTTATGCTTTGTTTTCAGTAAAGTTAAAGGATCTCATTTTGTCCAACAATTAAGATTTCCAAGAACAGAAACTTTTTGTTGTTTAGCTGGTGAAGGGTTCACATCAACCATATAAATAGTTTTCAGTTAGCATCATTAGATGAAGCCAGAATATTCTTGTTTGGGTTGAGGTAGATTGTAAGTGGAATTAATTATTTTCCACTATGGACTTAAATACACATGCTCATAGTGTTATTCAGCTCCTTAAGAAGTAATTACAGTGTAATAGATAAATCATCTCCTCCTTCACTTTAACCCAGATAATTTTATAGCCTATTTGACCAGTCACAACATTTTAAAAATTGTCAATATTCAAAGTAAGAAGCCAAATGTAAAAATAATTTAATTTGTAATCAAGGCCTGTTAATGCAGCACTATTCTATAGCAATTAACACAACTGAATATATTGAGAGTTTAGAATAATTGTCTTGAATTTATACATGAGATGAATAACCTATTTTTTGTTCAGGAGCACAAAATGGCGTACATAATATTCTTCATAACAACAATCCTGTGAAGTGGACTCAGCTGAAAAAGAATAACTAGCCCAAAATCAGTCAATGATCTTATATGGCCGAGGTTGGAATATAGCTTGGGTCTTCTATGCCACATCAAAACTTTATCTAAAACACTATATAGTGCTATTAAAGAATGCATTTTCTAGTTTGATTTTAAATAAATTGTAGTGAATAAGGAGCATAGGCATAAAAAGCGGCACTAAAAATCAGCATGGGATTGGTATTTTAAAAATGGAATTTTGTTCCAGAGATTATACTTACACACTTAATATGGGAGAGGAGTTGGATAACAGTGAACAACTGCTTTATTGCTTCTCCCTAACTCTAGATATGTAGGACTCATCAACTGTTATGTTATGCTGAACTATCGACTTTCACATGCAAATGAGCCCTTTTATGACTTTGCTTGTTTGTTGAATATATTATGTAGGTGTCATGAAGGAAGCTAGAAAAGGTTTGGAACAGAACCAAGTGGTTGCAATATATTTTCCCGTGATCCTCAAATGCAGCCTTAATGTCACTTAAGGATTATGGGAGATGAAGTCCATACCTCGGAGAACACTATTTGGAAAGAACTGTTTAAATATATTTGGACACACAGCAGCTATAAAAGTGAAGGAAAACAGAGGAAATTGCCTTTTAACCTTGTTTTCAAGGATAATTGAAAATATTGTGTTCTTGATTGTTTAATGAAGTATGCTTTATATACTACTTAAACCCAGATGACTGTAATTACATGGTCTAAAAATATTTGGTATTCAAATGGGGCATATAAGTATTCTGCAAGATAGAGAAAGAAGAAATAGATTATTTGGTCAAAAATGTGTACTATTGCTCTGTTGTATACTTGGGTAACTGGAGTCAACTACATGAAATTTTAGCTGTAGCTATTTATTTAGATAATGGATGACAATTTCCTGAAACATAACTCAAGCTGTACCTGCAGATATCAAGGAAAGCTATGTTTTCATTCAGAGGAAAATTCTGTTGACAAGCATTTTTTATTTGTGAACCTACAGGTTTCTTCACTTTAAAAGTTGGACTACATAGTCATATTTCTATGCGTGAATTTTGAATTCACTTATTGTAGAAATTCCTACCAGCTTTTCATATAATTTTTCACTTGAGTAGAGGATCCTGGATGAGCTATGCTCCATATTTAGGTGTGGTTTTTGGCTTGACCAGTTTTTAAGTAAACCTTTGGGTAGATTTTTTTTAAATAAAAGATTTACTAAGTTTAAAAATATCAGCTAATATATTCAGATAACTTTGAAAACACATAAAACAGGTGATGCATTTCCTGAATTTGATACCCTATACTGGCAACAAGTTCCCTTTTTGGCTTTTAGTAAAACTATTCTATTGTCTGCCAGACCTAGTTTAAAACAGAGAGAGCTGCATGATATATTTGAATGGCTTAATAGATAATGGAATTTGAGGATGTATCATGCAAAGAAATACACTGTTTAGGGAAATTCTAATCTAAAGGGTGGAGGAATAATCCAAAATCTTTTACCTGATAAGCTTGTTTTTCACAGGCTTTGGTTTGGTCTAACATTCATACTTAGGATATGCTATTTCAAGTTTCATCTTGAAAATCATTCAGGACTTTAATTCATCTGAATATGTATATTGGTTGTTACATTCAATACTGTAGTATTGCTTATCTTCTCTAGTTTTGCTCAGCTGCATTTTTAATTTATAAATACAACTTTGTGCATATGCCTGCCTGCCTGCCTGCCTGCCTGCCTGCCTGCCTGCCTGCCTATCTATCTATATCTATCTATCTATCTATCTATCTATCTATCTATCTATCTATCATCTCTCTTTTACCTAAGATAAGATCCTATCACATAACTCATTATTGGGTAAATAGTAGTAGAATTCATATAGGATATCCTGTTGCAGTATTATGCACACTTTAGAAAGAGATTGAAATTGCCAGCTTCTGGATATCCTAAAATCTTCAGGATACTAAGATATGTGTAGTATAATTTACAAAAAGAAAATTGACTTGAGTATTTTAATACAAATCCTTTTTAAGTACTTAAACTTTTTTTAGTTGCAGTCCAAATGGATTATCAATAAATTATACATTAATTTGCTTTACCATTCAAGTTTCAGAAGAACTTGAACTCAAAGTTTTTCTTTAAAGTGAGAATATAGGTGGGCATATGAGTCAGCATTCAAAATTGGAATCTGTCTTCATCCTATTGCCTCTTTTCCTCCTTCCATTTTGTATATCAGTATTGCCAAGTGATAAACTTGAAACAAATTTAAATGGGTATTCTTCTAATCAGGCTACTAAAATCTCTTATCTTTGAGTTGAAATAGATTAACAATGCGTCTTTTGTGTCTCACAGACAGTGCATTTTATGTAATCCTGTTCTGTGGCAAACATTGGAAAGCTATATATCCTCAAAAAGGAAAATATAAAAAATGTCAAAAAGGAAGTTGTTTCTGCCTCGGGACAGGATCACTGGGTATATTCTGGAACTTGCATTTCTACTTAAAGTGCATTTTACTATTTTGATCAGAGCTAGTGAACTTTCCACCTTGAAGAACTTCCAGTGCTTATGTTCTCCCAACTTTGGGATACATTTTATTGTAATGTTTGTTGGGGCCATAAAAAATATTCCAACTATTCAGTGGCAGGTATTTGTAAGTGACTGATGTACATGAAAGATGTAGAAAGGAAAAGCAATAATATCTAGGTATAGCTCAGATTTAGTGGGATTTGGGCATTCTATAAGAAATATTTCTTCCTCTCTCCCCAAACTCTGAATATGGTAAATGCTTACTTTACTTCAGATCATAGTAGAGTATTAAAAATATGATCAGGCAAGGTACTGTTTGGGTTGAATTAATTTAAATGGAGATAATATTTCTGGTGGAAGAAATTAATTTATTTGTCTTCCTGGCATTTAGGCAAATAGTGCTTATGCTACATTTGATATTGGAAGACATTATGCATGTGATTGTATTCATATGTATGAGTCATGTATTCAGTATGTGACTCATTTGTGACACCTCTACAAAATTAGTGTATTTGTGTTATAAACTTTCATGAACTTGAGCACACATTGTCTGAGGCATCCGTTGGCAGAGACAAGATTATATCCTTTGGGGGTAAAGAAGGGAGGATATTGTAAACCATGGGACCAAAAATGTATATATATATATATCATAGATTCCAAGAACAACAATACAGTTACAACACTTAAATATATTTAATTTGAGAACAAAAGGTGACCAATTCATAGTTAAACCTGAATGGAAATTTTCTGAATATTCAAAGAAAGCTCCTGTTTAAAAATAGTTTTTGGATAAATTTATCAACTGTAATTTGAACTTGATTGAAACCAAGAGGACTGGTTCCTTATTAGAAGAATCAAATTGGTAAAAGTACAAGGACAGAGTTAATCAAGAATGACAGTTGTTTCACATCCGTTTGAGAACTTGGTACAGATATTTGGTACAGACTTTTATACTCATTTTTGACATTGGCTCCTAAGCATGGATTCTAGAATAACGTGAAAGAAAATAAAAGTTTGGTTGCATCTGGATGAATTCTTGAGCCTTTAGGTATTTCCTTTCTTGGTATTTAAAAATTGCCAGTAGAGGAGTAAATTAGGTGAATATTGATTACTGTGATTGAATTTTAGGCTAATACAAATCTGTTTAATAATATCACTACTATTCTGAAACTTATGAGCGGAAATGTCCATGCAATCTCAAAACATAATGTGCAAAAGAAAAAATCTGACCAGATTCTCTAGGTTTAGGTCTAGATTTTTCTATTTTATACTGCATGGCTTTTATCCTTTTCTTAGAGACAGCTGGGATATGTACATACAGACTAAATATAAAAGTTTTCTCAGTAGTATGTGGCTCATGTTGATTTTAAATATTGTGCTTAAAGTGATAAATTTATATTGTAGCTTAGTGGTAAGACTAGTTTTTCTGCAAATTGTTCTGAAGCTAGAATGAGCTATGCAACTTTTGCGAAAGTAACAGTTATAAAGACTTAAAAATTACTTCATTGAAATTCTACTTGTCCAATATTTTTGACTGATTAAATGTTAACCTTTTAAAAAATATTGGCAGTATTGACAGTACCATTATGAATTTATGGAAATTGAGTATATTCAAAATAAGCACTACAGAAAGAGTAGATTACAACTAAAAAGCAAACAGTAATTCACCTAACTAGAGCCACTTTGGCATAGGCTACACTTCCTTCAGAAAGTGGGAGAAAATATATAGAGTCTGTTACAAGTATTTTAACTTTATTCATATATACTTAATATTTGTATTATAAAGACATGGACATACATGCTATCTGACATTAGATTATGAAAACAATATATATCTTATAAAAGGAAATAATTGTTTCTTTAGTAACAGCTACATAGAAACAAATTGTTCTAAATATGTTACTAAAATAATTATTCAAAATAAAAATGCAACTAAAACAGCTTGAAAGTTAGCATGTTCTTTAAAGATTTTTTTTGCAAATATTTTTAGGTATTGTTACTCATATACAGAAATCTAATCGGATTAAAATTCCAAGTATACCTTTTTAGGAGGTGCCTAATTTGATAGAATTTCAATTTTGAATAGAATGCTATGGACAGAAAATCTGGTATGGTTTCTTAGTGGCATGGTAACAGCTTTTGTAATGAACTGAAGGAAAAGATTGGCCTGTTTTATGTGTAAATGATAAACTGGGTGTTTTAAACATGGTTTGCTAAACAGGTCATAGTGGCTTAGTCACATACCATAAACCATAATGGGTGGGTTTGCAAACCACACTAGGACATAAAGGAACCACATTATAATAATACATTTAGGTTAGATTTTTATAAATAATACCTAGTTGCTGTTAGAACTGTGTTTTAGTAACTAAACTCTGCAGAACAGAACACTAATCTATGTTATCTATACAGTATATACATGGACATCAATATCAATGTTGTATTTACTACTGTTTTCTTTTTTTAGAAAAAATGGAATCTTAAAAGATTCACATCCCTGTGATATCACTGGCTGTTTTTCTGGAGAAAGAGTTAAATGTAAAATAGGTGTTTTTATAAGCTGAACAAATCATGCTATTGAGAACTGGCATATTTGCAAATGTTCTGTAGTAAATTCTGGGATGAAAATAATAAGTGTAAAGGTACTTCATTGTGGGCTGAAGATTAGCCATTAATGAGGTGTAGATGCTGTTCACACTTTTGGTTCTTCAAAAGGCCACACTGATTGCAGAAAGGGTGTGTGGCTGCTGTGTAAAACCCCACTCTATTTCTAAGCCTCCTTTCTAAAAGAGACAAGGGTATTTTTGAGGAATTATTCTCTAACATGAGTAATGTTGGTTGTTGGTATGATGAAAAGCAAGGGAAAGCTGCTAATAAATGCTAGGGCAAAAGGAAGAAAGAAAAGAAATTTCTTGTTTGTCTTTGGACAAAGAAGTTAGTTTCTATGAGAATGTCGGTGTCTCTTCATCTTTACAGGAAGATTGGATATCTAGTCAAGCTCTTCAGAATGACTCTGAATTAGCATCCAGAATGAGCTCTGGAGATTCTTCAGCATTGCTTAAAAAGATATGAAGAGCAAAGCAGGCCTTGCATTATGTCAGTTGCCTGTCTGCCTCATAGATATTGCTGAATATGCACATCAGTCCCAACTAGCATGATCATAGCTGAGGAATGCTGGGAATTGTAGTTCAGCAATAACTAGAGTGCCACAGGTTCGCCATCCCCCATTTCATATTGTTTGCAGCCTAAAGCAAATATTTCAAGTCTCAAGTTTCAATTGGGAAGTTTGAGATATTGCAGTGCCAGGTCAAATCTTAGAAAGGGATGTAAGGTCAATATTAAGCAATGGAAATGCAGTTTGTTCTGTACAGAAGGCTGTAACGTTCCTTTTAAAACAATGTGCACATCAAGCAGCTCTGAAAGGAGATTACATTAAATGAAATTGTGAAGTAGATAGCTTTCCAATGTTTTTGTGGTTGAAATTTCCAGCCTCTTCAATTTTTCAAAATGCATAAAGTAGTTTTTTGTATCAAAACAATTCTCATTTATAGAACTGAAGAATAAATCTAATTATTTTCAATCTTCAATATCCAACAGGATTCAGTTTCACAAAACTGAATTTTATAAGGCATTCTGTTTACACACACACACACACACACACACCATTTTCTCTTTCTTCTTCCAAATTTTTACCAAATAGATGTAAATATATCATAGACATACAAGAACAGTTTTAAGGGCCTGATGTGAATAGTTTCTAGGATGACCTCTGGGTATATAATTATATTGTAGCATAAAACATCCTTCTATGTAGGGAAATAAGAGTAATAAATCTCTACTTCAAAAGATTCAATGTTGTATTTGCAAATATCAGGAATTGAGATTAACTTGAAAGGAACTTGACTTTAGGCTAGATTAGGAAACTGAAAAGAAATGGCAAAATCTTGCTGTACTTTGGCCTGCTGTTTACCTAAACATTGAAACGCAAAAAAACAGAAATTACTATTGCCTTCCTTGTTAGACTGATATTTTTCAATAGTATCTTATAAAATGCCTTTTATCATAGTTGATGATTGTTTTATTTGAAGTTATGTAGGATAAACATAAAAGTCCACAGACAAGCCAAATTGGTAATATATAAAACAGAAGGAACAGTTATTTAATGAAAACTATGTAAAGGAGAATCTTTAGCATATATAAGTTTGTAAAGAATGTAAAAAAAAAACCCACACGATTGCTCACAAATTTGTTTTGGGTTGTTCACCAATAAACTAAAACAAAAAGAACTAAACTGAAGTTTTCATCCCAGCTCCATATTTATGTGATGTCCCACTCGTCTATTGAGATGCAGTCCACAGCACCACAATTTAAATGGATCAGTCTAATTTTGGGTTTCAAAAACATTGGCTTTCCTCAGCCTGGCTTCTTCTTATTTGGATGAATTGCTCCATGTTCTCCAATGCTTAGTAAGCATTTTACCTAAAAATAGAATGTATATCTAAAATCTAAACTGATAGGTTTGTATAGCATATGACTTTTTTTTGAAGATTTAAGCATTTAGGATTTATACACACACACACACACACACACACACACATACATACATACATACATACTGCATTTAGTGTCATTCAGGATGAAGTCCTAACCCGTACCCTCAAAATGGGGGATAGAAAGTAGAATTGTGTGATTTGGGGGAGGCAGGAGTGGTTTGTATCAAGTTCTAACAGTTCTTCATTGACAAATGGTCAATAAGATGAGGAAGGAAAATAACTATTAATCAGGATTAAGCAATCCATTCCCCTGCCTATTTTTTAGTATCATTTCCACAATTGCCTGTCATTATCTCTCTTGGTGGAGGCTGATAGGGGTTGAAGTCCAAAACTTTTTCAAAGGATTAGATTGCCTATCTCTGTGATTAAGGCTGATACTTACCAAAATGCATGAACACAGCAGGAACTGAATACAGAAGAATTACTGATATAAGCGCTGTTTTGAAAAACCAAAAGAGACTCTTTAAGTCTGAGTAAAACATAACTATTTGAAATGTTATTTAACATAGAATGAATGTTATTTTCTTTGTTATCAGAATAGTTACAGTTTTTTTTAAAAGAGCACATAATATGATAGTTTTAAAGCCATGCCATTAAAAAAAATCATAGCTGCACAATTTCACATTGTCTAAAAGTCTAGCTCAGAAAAAAAGGTTTTCACCATTGTTTTCCCTGCTACCTTCCACCCTGTTGCTGATGTCCATTACAAGTTTCATATTGGAATTAAATTCCCCCAGTAAGTTTGTCATTTTAAGGAGATACACATGGATATCTGCCATAGTTCTGAAAAGCATTGAACATACAATTCAGCTTCTTGAAAATCTCAGCTTTTTTTTTTTAAGAAAGCCTGCCAAAATTATTATGATGGTGTATTTTTAAAAAGATGTGTAATTTGCTTGCCCTTTTGGAAGAAAGATTGATGGCGGCTGCTGTGGTTGAGAGAGACCACGGTATCTTTATTTCTCTGAATACTAAAATATATTACACATATTTTAAAAATCTGAATTCATGCAGATCATAGAATATAAACGTAAATACAAAGTTGACTTCTGAAAGTGCAAAAATAAGTTGAATTACAGCATAGTCTCAGTTGTCAATACCGTGTTTCCCCGAAAATAAGACACTGTCTTATATTTTTTTTGGCTCCCAAAAACACACTAGGTCTTATTTTCGGGGTAGGTCTTATATATTTATGGTGCCAAATAGTGGGTGTGAGTGTGTAGGGGGGGTGTTTCGCGGGTGCACGGTTGCTCCCTGAAAAGTCTTCCTGGAACTGGAGATTTGCACTAGGTCTTATTTTCGGGGCAGGTCTTATATTAGGGCAGGTTTAGAAAATAGTGCTAGGTCTTACTTTCGGGGTAGGTCTTATTTTCGGGGAAACACGGTAGTCTGTGATAAAGCTTGCCTTCAGAAGTTGAGAGTGCTTAATCACTTGAGATTTTAAATAAGAGATGTCTGAAATGGTATAGGATTTCCTGCTTGAGCAAGAGTGGACCTCCAAGGTCCCTTCCAGCTCTGTTCTGATTTGATATACTGAAGTTTCACCTCTACATAAAAAGTTTAGCTCCTGCCCCTAAAGAATTTATGAGAAGTGTGTGAGGAAGGCATTAAGGCTACTTAATTTTTGGACTTTACACATACGCCCTTTTAATATAATTGTCATCTCCCCTTGTAAAAATGGGATATTATTTTGAAAGCAGTGATTTGATTTTAAGGGGCTTAACTTTACATTGATTTGAAGAGAAAAAAAAACCCCCACACAACACATACGTCCTAAACTTTCTGAAATTCTCTTGCACTGCATTTGGGAAATCTGGGCAATTCATTTGTAAAGAGCCATAGTCAAATTGTATATTAGAATGAAATTCACATTGAGTATTTTGGCTGCTAATTCAGTAGTAATTAGAAGCTTTGGATTTCAATCCACTCAGAATTTGTGGTGTGTTTATACATTTGGTAGGATTATCTTGGATTGCAGAGGAGTAACTTTAAACCGTCACATTACCCATTGATCTGTCACAAAAATTTTAATTGCGTAACACACACACACATACACACACAGAGGGGGAGAGAGAGAGGAGGAGAGACTAAAAACTTAGAAAATGTAGGCCTCAAAAGATAATAAGATTTCTAATATTTAACAGACAATGCTGTTGATAATGCAGATTGTTCAAGAATTAGTCTAGTGTAATGATCAAAGGGTCAGGTCTGTTTTATGTACTGTATTTACACAATTGCTTTTACCATGATGTTATCAAATAAACCATAGTTGGTTAATAGATTGTACTGCAGTGCACAATAAATTGGTTTACAAATGGTAAAAGACTGGGTTCATACACTGCTCTAATTGAATATAAATGTAAATGAATAAAATCTTGTGGCTTACTGCACTATATACTATATATCTCTTAAGGATCAAGTATAGAGAAACCAAACTTCTCTTAAATCAGCTTTAAGGTTTACTAACCAATTTCGTATCAGTCTGTTAGCACAAACTTTCTCAATCTGTACTACTTTAAAGGTAAAATGATGGCTTAGGGTAGGAGTATTAAATAAATCTATTCTACTTTGAGGCCCTTGGAAGAAAGGTGTCAGAATCACAATGTTTGGAAATAATAAAGGGTAAAATAGTCATATCTGATGAGAAGGGTCTATGGAGTTTCTCAGTCATTCAGGTCATGATTGTCCCAAAGATGTTTCGTCAAGGGCAACTGGACTTTCTGGTTTTTATTTGAAGATGTTTTGCTTCTCATCCGAAAAGCTTCTTCAGCTCTGGCTGGATGCTGGGAAATGAAATAGGAGAACAAACCCATCAGGACAAGATTCAGCAGTCCATCTGCATTTAAAAGACAAAGGCCAGTCTTTTGAAGACAGCAAAGTCCACATTTTGGACCAAGAGTTTGGCTGGTTTGAAAGCAGGTCAAAATTGAAGGCCCCCCTCTCAACAGCGGGGGAGGGATAAGACTTCATCTATCTTCAGTCTACAATACAGTCCTTTCAACAGTTCCAAAAAGGCTCCACATCCATTTGCACTACTCAGGTGACCCTGATAAGACAGATAAACTTTCAGGTGACTTTAACGACCCGCTAAAAGAATGCAAATGACAAGCTGCCTACAAGGAGTATAAATCCTCCCAATCCCCACCATCCAGCCAGAGCTGAAGAAGCTTCTTGGATGAGAAGTGAAACGCCTTCAAAGAAAAACCAGAAAGTTGCCTCTTGAAAAAGCACCTTTGGGACCTCTGATGAGAAGGAAATAACTGCAGAAGGTATTTGTACTATAGAAAAGGAGGGGAATAAATGTATTTGGGAATCTTCCAGATCTTGCATTTCAGCTTCCAGAATTCCAAGCCAATATCAGGTTTACTAAAATTGTTTGGAGTTGAAGTTCACCTATTGGGAAGATGCTAAGATCTGAGAAGGCTATAGTAGACGAGCCTGGGTCAAGATATTGATAGCAGGAATTTTTGTTTTTCTGCCACATGAGCTGGTACTGGTAGTTTACTTCAGTAAATCAATCTAATGTATCTTCTCAGGATGGACTTTTGAAACTAAATAGTAGTTCCTATTGGAAAATTGCCCAAATATTGCAACTCACTTGTTAAACCATCTTCTTTTATAATAGTACCTTGTAATTTGCAATGTTGCAAAAGAGGATTATGATCAGAAGTAAGTAATACATAATCAGTGTAATCTTTCTTTCTTCCAGAGATAATAAGATGACACAAGTGGCATTCTGGCCCCCAATTTTTCTACAAAAGCTACTTCAAATTGTTTAGGACAGTGTTTCTTAAAAGTGTGGGTCTAGGACCCCTGGGAATACCCCAAGACCCTCTCGGGGATCCTTGAAATCAAAATTATTTGCTAGACGTTAAAGATATTTTCAAAAAATTAAAAGAGTGTCACTGTTTTCCTTAAAAAAAAACTCTGATGAAAATACAGGTTTTTTTCATGAAAATAATGAATTTAATGTTATTTTTACAGGATCCAATAAGTATTCTATGAGTGCATCCATTTTAATTTTAATATGGTAAAAAACAAAACCCATACAAGCAAAAGTTCTCTATTATTTTGAAATGTGGGGAGGGGTCATCCATAACTTGTAAAAGTAGGAAGGTATCCTAAGACCAACAGATTTAACACGTGTATTGAATGGATGTCTGTAGGTCAGTATCTCTTATCTACATCTCTATTGATTGTACCAAATAAACAGGTAAAATCAAATAGTAGTATTTAATATGTTTCAGATTCAATAATACTTTTCACTTGGTTGCTATTGTAAAATATATGTGTGCAAATTAATTTATGTGAATATCTGCATTCCTCTTTATACTCCTATCTTGACTATGCCAAATGACATGTAGATTAAAATAAAAGGAAAGATGCATATAATACTTGTAATTGAATCAGATTTATTAGCCTTTAGGAAAACATTCTTTTTCCCAAAATAAATCTCTTTTTACTTAGGCGTTTGGACAATAGGCACTAAAAAAGAGGCAAAAGTAACTTTTGAAAATTTGAAGTTATATGTTGGTGTTTTTAATTATACTAAATTATTATTTAGCATTATGCTAAATATTGTTACGCTAATTTGGTATATTTATGCATTGCATATTGTTTAGCTCTTAACCATCCTTCCTCCAGTAAATGTGTGTTTCAGTAGTTGATCTATTTATTGAGAGACAATAAATATCAAATACTTTAGCTGTGCTTGTTTATCTCCCTCATAAGTTCCGTATTGAAGTTACTATTTTTAATGGACATCCATATTCATATTTAGTTGTTATATAAAACCAATTGTTTTAAACCTAAAGATTAGTTTTGAAGTATTCAAAGGGACAACTAGCTTTCCAAATGGCTGGCATTTGGAGTGGCCCTATGATTTCCAAATAGCTGCCCATTAGCTGTTAATTGACAGCAGATTCTGTCATGAGGAAATACTTTTTTCTTTTTAAGTTAATGCTATTAGATTTATTTTAAACTTGCCATTTTATTTTATAAAGAAATATCTAAGCCCTTACAAAATGCTTTGGGACATAAGGGCTTGGATAAAACAACTTTCTTTTGTAATAAGAGAATATTCCTTAAAAATGGGATTTCCTAGATTTTTTTAGGATAATAATGTCGACTTCTAGGATTCTGCAAGTGTAATGGCTGAATAATTGTCCTGTTTCTTTCACTGAGGCAGTTTCTTCTTTATGACTGAGTGCTGAAGATAATGTTCTACAGTAACTCCCTAAGGCAGTTTCCTTGCAGAGATTAGCAACTTCCTTTGATAATTGCATCATTTTAAAGATAAATATTTAGTAAAATCTGAATGTGTAGCTGGATTGCACATCTTTAAACTTAGATTACATTGGAGCATTTGTTAAAAGTGCATTGGGAAACTGTTAATCACATATTGTATATTTGTGTCAAAAGAACACAGAAATTTCCTTCTGACTTCATTGCACTGTATAAAGCATTGTGTCAAAGAAAGAATACTTGGTATCATAAAAGTATATTAGTCCTTTTGTTTTCAAACTTTTATTGATTCATTTTGATTCCTAAGTTAACATTAATTTGTTTTCAAATTCTCTTCACATAGGTGGTGACGTTCTTGGTGATTCTGAGCTACAACAATTTTCTTCAAGCTTAAGAAGAAGAAGCTCTTAAGTATTAAACTTGGAGATGTGAACAGACCGGTTTTGCTAAAAGCAAGTTACATAAACTGTAGAACAACATATGCAATTCCACCCCTTTCATAAAAGAAAGAGATAGTATATTTTTTATGAAATCATTTCTTTCTGGCAGAGGTTAACTACATCTACAGATGAGCAGAATACCTAACAACCCTCTTTGGAAGGAGTCATCAGGACTCAAACATCTGCTACCAGTCAACTGGGGAAATTTCTGAAGTGGCCCTATTTCTTACCTAAAAACAACTTGACACTTCTTCTTAAAACCGCCAAAGGAAATATGCCAACTCAGCCTCTTTTGGTGTACATGGATGGCCCAGAAAGTATAGCCAGTACTGTTGGTTCACGAATGGACAGTAATGATGCCACTATGCCAGTAAAAGGAGCCAACACTATCTCCTATAAGAACTTGCAAGACAAGTTCTTAATGCAAGGTGAAGGATGCCTATCTTTAGACTGCATGTTTTGTGAACAGACTTTCAAGCATCCAGAAGATCTTGGTAAGCATGTCTTAACCCAGCATAGGCCGACACTTTGTGAACCGGCAGTTTTGCGTGTGGAAGCGGAGTACGTTAGCCATCTTGATAAAGGACAAGGGAGAATTGATTTGCCACCCCTGGACATAAATGAAAAGGACAGCCAAGACTTCAGCTGCGTAGTTTGTGGGCAAACATTTGATGAGGCTTTTGATGTTGAGGCCCACATGAGGAAGCACAAGGATTCTTTCACTTATTGGTGCAGTGTATGTGGAAGGAGATTTAAGGAGCCCTGGTTCCTCAAAAATCACAAGAGGACTCACACTGGAAAACCTGGCTCTCGCAGCAAGGCCCTGCCAGGATCCGAGAGTCCCGTAACGATAAATGAGGTGGTTCAGGACCAAGCGGCAGAAAGCATAACATCCCCTTATAAAATCTGCATGGTGTGTGGCTTTCTGTTTCAGAATAAGGAAAGTTTAATTGAGCACAGCAAAGTGCATACCAAAGATTCTCTAGCCAGCAGCAATGGCTCTCCCTCGGAAGGGGATGGTAAAGAAAATAGGGAAGAATTTCTGCAATTTTTAAACCTAAAGCCACTTGCACCTTCTAATAACAGCAAACAGAAAAAGCCCGTGAAATGGATTGCCGAGTTGGATCCGTTCAGTACCTATCAGGCATGGCAGCTGGCTACTAAAGGTAAAGTTGCTATTGGCCATGGACAAACTAAAGATGCAGGTCATGAGGGAAGCACGGACAATGATGACTCATCTTCAGACAAAGAAGAACTTGGGGAGATTTGGAACGTGAGCAAAGCAAACCAGACTGAAAGCGCAGGAAAGACCAAGGGAAGCAGAGGTGGAAGTTACACAGGGATTGGTAACATGCCACGGGACAAATTTAATAAATACCCTTGCCGCGAAGTGCCTTCATTGCATATGGATTCTAAACTGTCCCAGAACAAAGACAAGCCTACCCATTGTTCAGAGTGTGGCAAAGCCTTTCGAACTTACCACCAACTCGTCCTTCACTCGAGAGTCCATAAGAAAGAGCGGAAGAATGATCTAGAAAGCGAGTGTGGGGAAGGGAAGCAGCCGAGAACATGCCTTCCTGACCCTGCGACCCTGGATGAGAATGGAGCCGAACGACTGGAGGGAGGATCTGAAGACGGCTCTGAGGATGGGATAATAGAGACTTCAGGTGAGACAATTTATGATAAAATTGTATTTTGTTCATTTAGGCATAAGAGGGTGTCCCTATTAAAGATAGTGTGGAGGGGTAATGTGTTTTGCTAACTGCTTTCCAAGGAATATCGTCACACCATCATCTTACACTAGTGTTAAGTCATGGCATAATATGCATCTACACCAAATGGAAAGAGGCTTGCATAATCTAAAAACGCATAGCATATTTCATATACATATGACACTGGTCTGTAGGGTTGTATACAAAGATAGTGTAATGGAGGATTAGACAGATGGATATGTTTATTCCTTTAATGCTAGACATGCTAGGTTTTCTTTCCCCACCACAGCTGAGGTACTGGTAAATCCTTTTGTTATGCTATACAGGTAATCCTCAACTTATGACCACAATTGAGCCAGAAATTTCTGTTGCTAATTGAGACATTTTTTAAAGTAAATTTTTGCTTCATTTTACAATCTTTCTTGCAACATTTGTTAAGTTGGTTCAATGAATCTGGCTTCCCCTTTGAATTTGCTTGCAAACAGTGATAACATGACCCCAGGACAGTGCAACCGCTTTAAATCTATGCCAGTTGTCCAGATTTCGATCACATGACCATGGAATGCTGCAGAGTGTGAAAAAAATGGTCATAAGTTCCTTTTTCCAATGCCATTGTAACTTCAAATGGTCACTAAATGAATGGATGTAAGTCGAGAACTATCTGTACTCTGATTTGTACTTTGGAGAGATCGGCAGAAATTTTGAGATAGCCACATAGGTCCTATTTATAAAACAACCAGTATATTTATTGCTTCATTTTTGAACTCACTTCTACTGTATAGTCACTACTGTTAATCAAACTTCAACTCAGTTTACAGCTTGAAACAAGCTCAAATGAGCATAATGCAGTGCTTGCTGCCCTCTAGTGATACACCTTGAGCACTGCATGCTAATTAATTTGCGTTTTATAAATTTGATGATTTGGTGGTTCTGTATTGAGATTTTGGGCAGCTCACAGTATAAAAAACAAAGCACAAATACTATAAGATAAATAAATATGTAGTAAGGGTAAGTGAAGAAATAAATACTTGTCTCCAGTATTCAATTTTGGAAATCATGCATCTGATAGGATTCTAATTTAGCAGGATTCTTCCCTAAAATTAAGTAGAATGAATTCTCTTTTAAATCATGCAGGATTCACATAAGGCAGTGAGATGTGAGGTTGCCAATTACAAAAATTAAACAAGGTATTTTACCATGATGTTTTCTAATGAACGAAAACTGCAGAATGATTTTAGAAATGCCTTTATCATTGTGCTTGCTTCAGCTTGAACAATGGCCCTTGGAAGCTTCATTTCCCCACTTGTTAATTACAACTAAACTACAACTCTATCCACTATCCCATCTCGCTTAAAATTCTTCCTAGTACATATGTTATCTGTTGTTATCCTGATATCTGCTTTTCAGATTAAATCCTGCAGAGTGTAAACTCCCAAATTGTGTTCCCTGGGTGGGACTGCTATGCAACCTGAAAAAGTAATCCAATCACTACCTAATAGTTGTATTGAAGGGCTGTATTTTTGTGAGTTTTTTCTGAAGTAGTCTGCCTGCCAAATGCCACTGCATATTTTTGAAGATGTTGTGTATATGTGCATCCATGTGAGAAAAAGAATTTGCAAAAAAAAATTGTCTCTTGTGCCCAGATGTCAATTTTTTTTATGTCCCAACTCTTTTAGATGCAAATGATACTGTATGTAGGGGTGAAAATCTCTCCTCCCACCAGCATCTTTTGCTGCCTTTATAATCTAAAATGATAGTTTTACTACCTAAATATCCAGGACTATTAAAATATTTTAGATGGAAATATTTTTTTAAAGAAAAATATATAATTGCATGGTAAAATTTAAAATTTACTTTGCAGTCTTTAGCTTTCTGGTTTTAACATAGGAAAAGTAATTGATGTATTGAGGAAAATTAATAAATGTTTAATCAATATAAAAGAAAAAGAACTAATTGAAGGAAAGGCATGGGGATCATCTTGCTTGCTTGCTGTTGCAGTAAACTCAAAACTGCTTACAAGACCTCAGAGTTGGATGTAACAGGACAGGTAGGCCTCAACTTAGGACCGCAAATGAGCCCAAAATTTCTGTTGCTAAGTGAAACATTTGTTAAGTGAATTTTGACTCATTTTGCAACCACAGTTGTTAAGTGAATCACTGTAGTTGTTAAATTAATGACACAGTTAAGTGAATCTGGCTCCCCCATTGATTTGTCAGAAGGTCACAAAAGGGGATCACATGACTCCTGCAACCATCATAAATATGAGTCAGTTGCCAAGCGTCTGAATTTTGATCACATGACCATAGGGATGCAGCATTGGTGATAAGTCAGTGCCATTGAACGGTCACTAAACGTAAGTCGAGGATTACCTGTACTGTGGACTTTTGTATGATGATCTTTAAGATGCAGTGTATGCAAAAGAGAGACCTAAGAATGTTTTTGAACCTTGCAAGGAAGAGCGGGGAAAACATCCAAAAAGAGAGATAGAAAGATTCTTCGTTGGCCAGAGAAAAGATTTGGAAGCTGCTATTTCTAGCAAAAGATGGGTTATAAAGTACTGACAGGGAGTCTCCAAACTTTTGGATTTGGCATATTCATAATTCTTTTTAAAAAATTGTAAACAAACTCTGTATAATTGGCATATGTGTTTGAAGAAAGATGTTGTGTTTAATAATCTGCCTTCTGCAATCATTTGAAACAGTTTTTGACCATAGTAGGTAAACTTTTGCACACCACTGTATCCCACTGTCATAGTTAAAATCTGCTCTATGGTGGAATATTTTTGTGTAATAGCATGAATTGTGTAGTTCTAAAGGGTTGCAAGAAGATGGTGGATTAGATATACAAGATATACTGAGCAACTGAGAGTGATGTGAATAAGATATTGATAAAAATATGTATGTTGAGAGAGAGAAGGAACCTTCCTTCCTTCCCTCCCTCCCGCCCTTCCCTCCCTCCCAGAAATATCAATTCCAAATTCAATAGGCCCCGAAAAGATTAGAGTAAAATCTCTCCAGAGGGTCAGGAGCAGTATATATTCTTGGCAGATAACCTTTGCAAAACAAACCAAATTCTGTTTTCTTGTTGTTTTTTTCTCTCCTTTTTTTATTTAATAATTTTGCAGCATACGGTTATACAGATATAAATATAGATACATGTTCATTTTCTCCTTTTAGGAAGTACATTAACATAACAGTAATCTGTTCACTTACTATTTTTGTCTTATTATGATCCTTTCATTTAAAACAAAAGTTTATTTTCAGAAAAGATACCTATGGATGAACAAATAATTACAGAGCTTGCCCAATTATTACACAATGTGTCTTTTTTTTTTTTACAATGTCCAGAATTGTGTTCCTTACATTTCTTTATTTTTATTCCCCTTCCCCGCTCCCCAATCTAAAGATAAAAATGAAGACGGGTTGGAAAGATCAAAAGTAAAAAATCTTGGAGCTACCAGAGAATGCAGCTACTGTGGAAAGTTTTTTCGTTCAAACTATTACCTCAATATTCATCTCAGAACTCATACAGGTAAAGAAAGCTTGAGATTATGCCTTTCGTAAAGAATCAAAAGGAGAAAGTTTTCAATAAGTAAAAAAACCAAATATGATTAAATTTTGACACTCGTTGGAAAAAATAGTTCGTTGCATGCTGAGAAACAGTAGAGACCACCAAACCAAAGGAGCGAGTAAAAAAAAGCTAGATAAAACCTCCCTAGAGTTATTGAGGCGATCAGACTGCTGTCCATGTAGATTTCTGGATAATGTGACAAAAATGATTGGCCATTGTCTTCTTCCTATCCTATCCTGCTATAAATCCCAAAATTGTGAGACTTTGAAAATCTTTAAAAATCTGGAAAGGCTCTTGACTATCAAAGGATTTTTTATTTATTTTTTGGCTTTGAATACGAGAGTTAGCTTTTTAGCAGAGATTTTAAAACAGCAATATGAAGGTTCCTGTTATTTGCTAATCTCACTTTATAGCCTGCAATTGTTAGGGTTTTAATCGTTGTTGGGAGCAAAGACTTCCATTACTTCTGATATTAAGAATGTTGGCATATTTCTTAACTTTCCCCCACCTCACCCCTTACACACACACACACACACACACCAGTCAATATTTGTGTTTGTTTCAACCAAACCTGTCTTACTGGTTGGGTGATATGGGGGGAAGTGGAGGAAAGAGTGAGTACTGTTCACGCCAACTTTAGCTTCTGGAGTAAAATAAGGCTATGAATTCGACAAATAAACGAATTACTCTGCAAATTGCTGTGATTAGCAGTTGGGAGGCCTGAAGGTCTTGAAACATGCCTTATATCTCCAGGAGACCGAGTAAGGTAAATATTAAGGATTTGCAGTTCAATGCTGGAAAAAGCCTCAGGCAGGCTAACAAATGAGTCCTACATGAGTATAAAGACAAGAAGAATTAAAGGCTTTAGGCATCGCATGCAATATTACTTGTCCTTACTTTTTCTCTGTCTGCGCTAAGCAAACCATCCCTTTTAATTTCTAAAAATGAAATCAAAGCCAAATTAGTGCAATTAATGAAACCATTATTCTGGCAAAAATATTTGTTGTTCTAAGATGTTTAGTAGCAGGAGAGAAAACACACAGTACTCATTTTAATTTTCTGGTGAATTAGAAGAAGGAAGTGGGAGTTTTCTGATTTTTGGCTCATTATTTTTACAGGTGAAAAACCATACAAATGTGAATTTTGTGAGTATGCGGCAGCACAGAAAACCTCTCTGCGCTACCATTTAGAGAGACATCACAAGGACAAACATACAGAAGCTTCAGCAGATCTGAAAAATGACAGTAAAGGGTTATTGCCTTCCCAGGAGACAGGCTTCTTGTCAGTAAGCGGTCATGCTCCAGAAACCAAAAATCTGAAAAGGCTCCTTGAAGATGCCAAAGATGCCAAAGGAGTAGCCCCACCTGTAAAACAGCAGAAAGAAGAGTTTTACCCTTTTCACGGTGCGCCAAAAAGTATAACTCAGGACAGGAACAAAGACTCTGACTGTGATGGCTTGAAAGAGGGCACATCTGTTTCAGGTTTTTTAAAACATGAAAAAAACACAGTGGAACATCAGGCAAACATTCTTGTTAATAGAACTGAACAAAAGAACTCTGAGTTAACAAAAAATGTGTTTTATGCTGGCAGAACGAAGGCGGACTTGAGTGACATTACAGAAAACTCAAAATGCAGATTAACAGTTCAAGAAAAGCCCTTAAATTTATCTACCGCCTCTTCTCAGGATGCTCCAGTAATACTTCATTCTCGGTGTTCCTTAGCAACCAGCACCTGTCCCTTTTGTACTTTCCGGACGTTATATCCAGAAGTTCTCATCATGCATCAACGGTTGATGCATAAGTCCGCTAATAACCTCAATGCAGCGACTAAAAATAACATTAGGAATAAGGCCAATCATAAAGCCAGACGTACAGGCTGCCCACCCTGTCTTTTGGGCAAGGATGTGCTACCGCTGCTTCTTAATTCTGGGAAAATCAAACCTTCCTTGCTTGCTCAGTCAAAATCTCTGCCTGTGGAGAAGGCAAGGCAGTGTCCCACCCCACAGGGCAAAGGACCCATTCTCTCAGGACAAAACTCCAGCAGCTGGGCCCCAAGCAACTTGAAATCGTGCAAACCTCAAATGATCGGCGTTCCGATTAATAACTGCAGACAGGAAATGCACCAGAGCCCTGGTCGCTCTTCAGGGCAAGATAAAGGGAAATCAAGACTTTTGGCTTCTCAGTTAGGGACAGGCAATAGCAACATCAACAGCTCTATGGAGAACAAAGCTAGTCGAGAAGTAGAGTTTTTCAATAACAAATCCGCTGGGAATAGATATGTGGGATTTGATGGACTGCCTTCTAAAAGACTTAGGCCTAATCTCTTTGCTCTGGAACAGATCGACTCTGCTCGACATCGGGCAGAGAGTGAAACTGCTAGATTACCTCTTTCAGGCAAATATTCAGGTCTGCTCCCTCAGGAATGTTCACACACCAAGCATGCCTCTCTCCTGCTTTTCAAACAAGGGCTCATGAGCTCTGACAGAGATGCTGTAAATCCAATGACTGTTCTAAAACCATATGAAACATACAACCCGGGAGCATTTGCCAGTTCCTGTGGATCGAGTAGCAGCCATGTTCCCAGCTCTTCAAAAGAAGGTATGTACTTCTTAGTTTCAGCAATGAATGATGGAAAAATAAGACATTCTTTAAAATAGAGAACACTTGCCAAATGAAATCATAATCTTTTACGGCCATTGCAGTAGCCATGGGACATACCGTATTTTTCAGAGCATAAGACGCTCTGAAGTATAAGACACACCTAGCTTTTGGGGAGGAAAACAAGAAAAAAAAATCTGCCTGTGCCTCCTTGCAGCAAACGGCCTGTTTCAGTTTCTGTTTCAGCACAGCCTGATTAGCACAAACAGCTGATTGTCGGTAGGATCCGCCTCCCGATGATCCGCTGATTCAGGCTGCAGGGATTCCCATAGCCTATTGCTACCTCTGTGCACCCCATTTTCGGCCTCCGCATTCCGTTTTCAGCCTCCACATCCTGTTTTCAGCCTCTGCATGCCCTGTTTTCGGCCTCTGTGTGCCCCATTTTCCACCCGTTGCGGGTGGCGGAGACCAGAATGGGCAGAAAATGGGGCTTGTGGAGGCCAAAAACGGGGTGTACAGAAGCAAATAACGGGATGCAGAGGCCAAAAATGGGGCGCGCGCAAGCAGCAATAGGCAATGGCAATCCCTGCAGCCTGAAACAGCTGAATGTCGGGAGGCAGATCTTACCGACAATCAGCTGCTTGTGCTAATCAGGCTGTGCTGAAACTGAAACAAGTTGTTTGCTGCAAGGAGGCAAATTGCTGGGAGACAGAGGCCAAAGAGTGGGGTAGTTGGGGCTTCGACAGCATTCGCTGTATAAGATGCACAGACATTTCTACCCACTTTTAGGGGTGGAAAAAGTGTGTCTCTACACTCCAAAAAATACGGTAGGTATTGTGCACTGAATAGTCCTGTATTAATTTGTATTCCTTTGTTCATGTGTTGTAATGTTTGTTACTAGGAAAAAGACAAGTGTCATATCAACACCTATCTAATACCTTGCTGCAAAAGCAAAGTTATGAGAGCTTTATTGGCAATACCCACAGCCGCCTGAATGATAAGAAAACATGATTTGGCTGCAACAGATGGTAAGGCGCATGTCATACACAAATACACATATTTTACGTTTTCGTTGCTATCAGATGAAAGACCTGTAAGTCCTTATGTCTTGCTGAATTGTAGCACCCATCATTTTTTACCACAGTCATGCTGACAGGGTTCTCTGGGAGTTCTAGTTCAGGAGCACTTGGAAAACATCATGCTTCCCCTCTTTACTATAGAGGAATTTTCTTTAACTCTATGATCTCTGAATGTGTCAAGACATCTAATTCTCTGAACAATTGTGTCCCCAAACGTGGAAAATTAAAGGTTTGGGTAAATTGTCCAGTTTAAAGTGTGTGTAATTTTGGGGAATCAATTACCCTAGATTCCAAGTAGTGTTCTAGAACTGTATTCCAAAGTACAGGTGAGCGAAGACAAAATTAAATTTGATTTTACTTAAAGTTAATGAAATAATAAATGCAGTTAATAAGGTCATACATTTTAACACATTTCCTATACTGGCATTTTAAAAATCAGATTTTGGCAGTAACCTTTGAAATATCTCAAAAATAGCCATTCTCCAGCATGCCGATTGGAGAATCCATGCTCGGCTCCGTTTCTGAGGAGAAAGGAGTTGCGATCTGAGAAGAAAGAGGCTCTACAAATTCCTTCAGTGGACGAACCGTTGGCAGCCCTTACATCTGCCACCACCGTGTCTGGAGACATAGCAGAGACCCTGAAGGCTGAGAACAGGAGGGCGGAACTGAACTTCCACAGGACACATCAGGCCAACACTTGGGCCATCAAAGTGGAGATGGCCACTTCCTTTTTTACTAGGACCTCCTTGTTCTGGCTTCGTCAGTTGCAAACAAGAATACCACCTGAGGAAATCCGGCTTCATCAAGACATCAATAAACTGGTGGCCGCGGCTGAATTAATGGCCGATGCCACCTTGCATGAGGCTCAGTTTTTCTCTAGGGCTCTTGCTTCCACCATTACATCATGCCAACTGCTTTGGCTTCGCCAATGGCAAGCAGATGTAGAGCCTCTTCTCAGATCACAATTCCTTTCTCCTCAGAAACTGAACCGAGTGTGGATTCTCCATCGCCATGCTGAGAAAGTGCATATTAGATAAGCCAACGCCCTTTTTCAAGATTGAATTGGGGAATACAGGATTTCTATGTCTTCAGTTTGGAAAATGTTAGAAGAATAAGTACAATATGTGTTAAGTGCTCAAATTATTAAAAAAGCATTGCATGCAAATAAAAATAACCTGTCCAGAAAATGATTGTGCTTTCACTTTATATTAGGTAGGAAAATATTGCTGAACTACAATTCCAAGTATCCATCACTGTCTAATGCTTGCTCTACAGCTCCTGAGAGGCTGGTTCATCAGTATATCTTACTGGGAGAGAAAGGCAGAATTTAAATTAGACTTCTGCTCAGATCTAATTTGCTTTACTGAAAGCAGCCTTAAAGAGCATTTAGCTAAAATCTTTTCTCCCAAGGTTGTTGTTCTGCTGCCAAATAGCCAAAATAGATAACAAGAGATGCTCAAGAAGTCAAAGTGTAATTCTGGGCTAATGTGATTGCTATCTTTAAGAATAAGCAAATTTTCATGAAAGAGAACACAGTTTAACACACCATACTGCTCTGGAGTCTAGAGAGCTGGACTCTTTGAGACAGATTGGTTTCAGGATGTTGGCTTAGATTTTCCAGTGATGAGACCTGTCATTTGGCCCTGCCTTCACTGGTTTACTTTTTCCAAACTACAGGATATGCTTTGATAAATCCTGGCAAAGATTATTTTAACGTATCAAACTGCATTTGATTTGTGGTATAATCTTCTAAAGGCAAGATATAACTATAGCAAAAGAAAGAGCAACGATGCTGATTTATTTATTTAAAACATTTATATAGCTGCCCATCTGATATCAAACTCTGGACAGCTCCCAACCAACAGTTAAAACAACACTTGGAACAAAACAACATACAGTAGAACCTCTGGTCACGACCGTAATTCGTTCCGTAACTTCGGTTGCAACCTGATTTGGTCATGACTGGAAGCAAAACTGACTGAGCCTACAAAAAATAAAAAAAATTGGCGCGGAAAGGGAAATGGGCCATGGCCGTGTTTGATCACCACCTGCATATGTGTTCGAGACCAGGTTCAAAAATGTTGTGAATTTTTTGGTCGGAACCCGATTTAGTCGTGGTCAGAAGCGTTCGTGGCCAGAGGTTATATATATATATCTATTAAAACCATAAATATTACAAGCCTGGCACCAAAGCTAAGTCCAACATTAAATCTTTCCATCCACTTCACCCTATCCCAGCACTTGGAGAAAAAGCCAAGTCTTCAGTGTTAGGAGAGTAGAGGTCTGCCTAACTTCAAGAGGAAGATCCTATTGGATGGTAGTGTTTAAGGGGGATGCCCATCTTATCTGTTCTGACGTGATAAATACCTTTAGAGGGACCTTTCTACATATACACCCTATAGCAGTGATGGCTAACCTTTTCGCTGTCGTGTGCCGAAAGTACATGCACGCACACATGCCTGCACCCATAATGCAAAGTGTGCGCGATATCCCCCAACCCCTGTGCATGCGTGTGTGACACCCCCCCGCACGCATGCACAGCAGATACATGCCAATCAGCTGGCTGGCAGGAGGCATGCACACATGCGCAGTGGATCTGTTCCGGGCAACAGTTTGCGTGCCGGGAGAAATGGCTCTCCGTGCCACTTCCAGCATGCATGCCACAGGTTCGCCATCACGGCCCTATAGAGATGGTGATGTGATAGTATCTGAAAATTTGGGGGGGGGGGTTTGCTTACCAGAAATGTTATGCATTCTAAGTTTTCAGAGTATGTATTGTTCATGTCTTTTGTTTCACCATAAAGTAATCGTATTTCTTCCTAAAATGGCTCTGAAGTTAAGATTTGTAATTAGAACTTAGACTTGATTTCAGGGTTCCACCAGGTACTGTTGGAAAATACTGTTACTTTACAACCGACACATCATAGTTTCCAAATAACATCTTCCATTGCAACCTTAAATTACGTAAAATGAAATCTGACCCCAAAGAGTCATGTTTTTACCTAAACCTCAATACCATACTTCCTGCTTTTTGTAGTCAATCTTTAGAAAGATCAGTCCCTATACAATATCTAGAAACGATGCTAAGAAATACTGTTTTTGCATCTGTTGTAAGTCATTTGAAAATATTTCCCTCTGTATTCCAGGTATGAAGACACAGACTTTGAATCCCATTACAGTTCATCTCTTGAGAATGATAGAATGACGAAAGCTACCAAACTAAGCTGTGATTTTACTGTGCACAGAGGAAAAGCACTACAGTTGTGTAACGGAAGATTTGATCCTGTTTGGATGAAGCAATGTAAACGTTGTTGTCCAAGACAGTGTTGTCTAAGTGTGTGTATCGTTTCCCAATCTTGAATAATATTTTTTTTTTCTTAGAATTACTGTAGACCAAATATTCAACTTTATTTTTGCATATGTGAGTGCTGCTGATACTGTGTGCAGTCCTTGCATCTCAGGTAAAGCTGTACATTCTGTTTCCCTCATTGAAATACGGAGATGATTTTTTGCCTAAATATTTTCAGGTTTTGTTTTTTTCTTTAAAAATAATTTTCAAAATGAAACCCCGCCCTCCATGTACTACTTACATTCATTTTAAGCACAATTATTGCCCGTCAGATTATATCAGGAATATTTAGCACCAAACAAGACCCTACTGTCTTTGAAGAAATCCTATTTTCTCAAATTGAATCTTGTTTTTTTTTTAACATTACTTCCATAAGGGAATGGAATTAATTGATTGCACTCTTCGATAGTGTAGGGTAGGGTCTCCAACTTGGCAATTTTAAGACTTGTGGACTTCAACTCCCAGAATTCTGAAGTCGAAGTCCACAATTTACCAAGGTTGGAGACCTCTAGTATAGAGATTAAAGTTAATCAGACCTTTGACATAAAGACATAATTCCTCTCTTACAGTGAACACAGAATGTTTCTAATTATGCCTTCTGGGTATTTCAGTTCACCCTTTTTTCTTTTCTTAAAATGCCATTTTCACCTCTACACGTGAATCATTTTGCAAAAAATGTATAGATGTAAATAGATTGTGTACATATGCCTAAGAAGGAAGGTAACATTCCTCTCAAATACCAATGCCAATTATACCAATTCATATATATATATATTTATGGATATAAGAAATCTTTCATATTTACTTGACAAACTGAAGGTTCAATCTGCCTCCTTCACATGGCTTCATAGATGGAAGATTCTCACAGGTTCCCGTGCTTTTCTTCGCTCCTTGTCCCCATCTCAAAGATGGTTTGCTTTGGGTCAGGATAAAATTTTAGATACATTGTGATGCACACAGGAGTTGCCTTGAATTGGAGACTTGTGGTCCCTTAAAGAGATTCTGCAGCCATACTTCTCCATATCAGCTACATGTACTGCTTGGGTCTCATTTGAAAAATCGAGGCATATGCCTAGCATTGTTTGCCAAAATCAAAGTTGTGTGTATAAGGGGTCTCGTGAGGTAATTTTTGTCTATCCACACTTTGTAAGTAGATCAGCCCAAAGTTGAATTATAAATTTAATGGGGAAAGATGGTTTGTTTTGTTTTTATTTTGTTTTTAAACCCTAGAGGGGTTTTTTTTTTGGTTTCCAAATGCACAGGACTGAAAATTGAATAGGAAAATGGTTTGCTGGCTGAAAAAAATGAATTGTACATGTTGAAGCTGACTGTTCCAAGCATTTTGTAAAAGCCTTTATAACAACAGCTTAAATGTTTATTTTCTGTTTGACATACCCATGTTTCCAGAACAAAAATGGTTTCAAAAATACTTTTTGCACTGTTGAATGTGTTTCCTATCAGATGTAAATATGCAGAAGCTAGGTAGACATTCTTGGAAGTTTTCTTCACACCCAGCAAGCAACTTTGGAAGCGTTTTAATTTTCTGACTTCCTGTGTGTGAAAAAAAAATGCATCTCTGTAAAACTGGCAATGGAATGAAGTGCTGTGTATCAGGAAATTGTACAAAATTTACCCTTTTCCTGTTCATAAGCTGAGCCATATGTACATAAAATCTAGATTTGTTTTCCTAGTTTTGCACTTTTATAGCCTATTTTTGAAGATGAATACATTTGGAAGATGGCTAATCTATTTTTGCCTGAACCTTCAATGAGTCTTGTCTCTTTTTTTTCCTTCTCTATTTTTAAGTAATGGAGCTTAATGAAATAATTTTTAAAAAGACAAGGACTGTATTTAATTACAGGTTTTAAAAGCATACCTTGCTTTTTGCTGGTGCAGCCTTTGAGAAGCTTATAGGCACCCTTCAAAACTGGGGAAAAAATTATGAACAGAGGCCTTAGTTCCCAGTCCCATTTCCCTTTTAAGCACGGGAATTACTGGAGCACAAGCTTTTTCTTGTCCTACTGTAAGTCTCTATGAAAGGCACTGGCTGGCTATTGTTCTAGTCTATATCAGAGTTGGACTGGGTTGCAGAAGGGAGTAATACTACTTTGCTTCACACTCCTGATGTTAAATTTGCAGCAACTTCTGCATATTGTGTGGACTTCAACTCTTCACATATGCAGCAGGGTCTCGCAGTGGTCTGATCATTCTTCGAGCTGATCTATACATCTGGAGCTAATGGGATATTGCAAAAGAGTCCTTAAGCATAGTCCATATAAACCTTTCTGGGCAGAGATGGGGTACCAACCAGGTCAAAAGAAAAAGATGCTGCTTATTTGTAGTTAATTGTAAAGTCTCCAAAATAGGTTTTGCCCATCAGTATTAACTATGGGATACTACTGTGTGTTTCTTTTCTTTTGTTCTTTTGGTAATAGCGATGAGAATGCTGGTACAATTTGTTATATTTATTTCTTTCTACCATGATTTATAATTGTTAAATCCTTACATTGTTGAACTGTAGACACCATAAAAATCATTTAATTTATGCTGCGTTTTCAATGTAGTGCAATTTGTTATATGTGATGTAAATACAAACATGAGGGGTTGGATTTTTGTTTTTGTTTTGAAAATACTTTTGTGGTCCTTTATTTTTTTGGTCTTCTGACTATATTTGAAAAGAGCCAAATGGGAAAAATGTTGGTTCATAGTTTGCAGTGGAAGTGGGGGGAATCAAGAGTGGCCCATGTGGTGAAGGGCAAGGGGAGTCACATTGATGAAGGCAGCTTTAGAGCATTGCAAGATGCCAGTTATGTCCAGAAGAGGCAGAGTTTACACCAGGGGTGAACAATTAATTTTTCCAAGGGACCAGATGAGAAATTGGGGCTGTTGTGGAGGGCCGAAGCAATAAACTGAAGTTCAGAGCCTTACCTCAGCCCAATCACCACTTTTCTGTCATAGATGCTGAAAAGTTATCTTGCTAGCTGACTAAATAGCAATGGCACTTAGACTTATATACAACTTCACAGTGCTTTAGAGCCAAACTTTTGGACCTCAGGGATCACCAAACTCATAATTTTAAATCCCGTGGACCAAGACCCTGGGAAAATCCCCAAAAAAGTCTGCAGGAAAATTCCCCACCCCATTTTCATACCAATCGATCATTCTTTATTTGGGATCGCAGGATACCATCTCCAGATCGGTTCTTGGGGGTGGGGGAAGAGAGCCTTTTGGCTTCATTCAAGAGAAGCCAAAGAAGTCTTTCTCTCCCCTAAACTCTGCCAGAAATGAGTATTTGCTGGCGCAGCCTCTTGGAGCAGAATGCCTTTCAGGGTCCCAAAGACTCATTTCTGGCGGAGTTTGGGGAGAGAAAACTTTGCTGCTTTCTTGTGTGCAGCCAAAAGCAGAAGAAGAAGCAGAAAGAAGCAGCCCGTTGGCCAAGTGGGGCAAGTTCCCCCTCTCTGCCCTTTCCCCTCTCCCCCCACTACCTCGTGTTTGCAATGCAAGTGACACAAGCCTTGTGTTCCCACAGGCCATGTGGGCAACGCAGCCTGGACCTTAATGCTTTGGGGGTGACATTTCTCTGCGGACCACCAAAATTTTCTCGTGGACCACCAGTGGTCCCTGGCCCACTGGTTGGTGACCACTGCTTTAGAGCCCTCTCTGAGTGTTTTACAGAGTCAGCCTATTGCCCCCAACAATCTGGCTCCTCATTTTACCGACCTGCGAAGAATGGAAGGCTGAGTCAACCTTGAGCCGGTGAGAATGGAACTGCTGGCAGTCAGCAAAATTAGCCTGCAATGCTTCATTCTAACCACTGAGCTACTATGACTCTAAAAGAGTGTGTTCTTTTCCTGCCTCCTGTGGTGCACTTATTTACATTTTATTTTCTAACTTCCAATTGACCTCACGTGGGCCAGACAGGGCTAAATGTGGCCCCAGGGCCACAACATGCCCAGGTCTGGTTTATGCTGTGATGCTGCATTCATTTAACAAAGGCAACAAGATCCTATGGACACCACCGGAAGGAACAATGTGTGCTTTGCCAAGAAGCAATCATGTAAAAAGAACGTTTAGATTTTGCCTTCGTTCAGCCAGATCACTAAAAGAAACAAAGCATGCTGCATTTTGGCTTGCATTTTAGCTCTCCCATGTGGCATGTTTCAGCTATTCTTTTGTTTAATATGTTTTTCAAACTTGTCCACTTTTAAGTTGAGTGGATTTCAACTCCCCAAATTCCCTAGCCCTACTACCCAAGTTGAAAAAGTACCCAAGTTGGAAAAACGGGTCATTAAATAACTTAGGTGCAAATCATATATGCATTTGTAAATTAGATTTGATGCTGGCTTGGAGGGAGTAGAGTCTATACTGCAGGAGCAGAACATGGAATGGTTATAGGAGAACTTTTTGTACCTCTAAACATCTTGTTTTCAGTGATGTTCAAGATTTTTGAAGCATAACCTTCCATTGCATTTTGCAGTGATCCAGTTTTGCTAGATTCAGATTTAAATGAAAGCAGTGGATGGCTACCTTGAAATAAGATTTGATACAGTAGAGCCAGTTTGGTGTAGCTGGTCTAGAATGCAGGAGATTGCAAATTCTAGCTTTGCCTTAGGCATGAAAGCCAGCTGGGTGACTTTGGGCCAATCACTGTCTCAGCCCAACCCACCAACTCACAGGGTGGTTGCAGGGAAAATAGGATGAAGGAGTATTTAATATATTCACCACCTGTTATAAAAACAATAAAAATGGAATAAAGATAAATAACAATAAGTGTAATTGAAGAGGTTTATTCATGGCAGAAACTTTTAGTCTTGTGATTTATATCCAATTCCTCAATTATTATTATTTTTAAACCGTTGTTCGATACAAGAAGGGCAGCAAATAAATTTTCTAAATAAGAAACAAAACTAGTAACACACTTTCTACATTGTATGTTCATAAAAATTACTTTCAAATTCATTTAATAATCTTATTAGCCAGATAGCCTTAAGAGAGATGGATTTTGCACAATAGGTAGTGAGCCCATCAAGGCCTGGGGTTTTGTAAAATTATTTTCCCATGCAGCAGTGCTTAGTAGGAAGCTAACAAAAAGCTTCCTTTGCTTTTCTGCTAAGGAAAAAGTGCTGCTTTGGAAAAAGTGATTTCTTTTTGAGTAAAGATTTTGTTCCTTGGACACTTCTTTGCTTTTCAGAGTCACTTCCATCTTAGACATTTCTGTCTGTCTCATACAGCCCACAAGGGGGCACCCCAAGGCTAGTTGACATTAATTTCCCAATAGCTTTAAATCCTTTTTGTACAAAATGCTTGCTAGTGTACACTGAAAATAAGCAATTTAATTTTATTCTTACAAATGCCAGCTCTAGTATGTTTGCAACGGAATTCCATTTTAAATCATTTTTTCCATTAGATACATATAAAATGGTTGGAATTTGGAGTCCCAACAACATCTGGACATTTAAAAGTTGCCCATCCCATGTTCCACTCAAGTCTGTGCAACACGCTGCTACACCAACCCATCAACCGAGTAGGGCTGATACATCAGTGTTGATTCTGTATAATTTATTTATTTTATTAGACTTGAATGCCGCCCTCTCTCCCTAGGGACTCAGGGCAGCTCACAGTTTAAAATCCCAATACAATAAATTAATTAAAAAATAATTAAATTGCAAGTCTAATAACTCTAAAGGGGTGTGTGTGTGTGTGTGTGTGTGTGGTGAAATGTTTAATCATTTTAGAGACATAGACCAGAAAAAGAAGGGCGTATGCCACTTCTGCATTGGAGGACATCATCGTGGAAGTGCCTTTTAAGGCATCTTGACGTACTGAAAATAATACTATTCAACAAATACTTAATTCTCTTTCTCTAAATAATAGTTCTAAAACAACTTTGCAATTGCACTTGATTCCAAACTGAATATAGGTTAGCAGTGTGACATGGTAAAAGAAGCACAGAGATAAACTGAGGCTGCATCAAATAGAAATATTTTCTGAATTACTTTCTGAATTGTAGGAAGTAAAAGTTCCTGGAATCTCCACATAAGTACTGGGCCTAGTCTTAAACTACATTTTAAAAGATTGAGGCTAAGTGAAACGGATTCCAAGAAGGAAAATTAAAGTGGTCAGGGAAATGGGGATTATGCCATAAGCCTTAAAAAGGGAAACTAAGGTGGGAGCTGATTGTTCTTGTTATGTAAGGAAGCTGGAAGGAAGTCCCAGAAGATAGCATGACCTTATTCTCTGCTGTTCCTGGGTTGAGACCACAAAAACAATGTTTTTAACTCACAGGGAAACATACTAGATAGATGTTAAAGCACAATTACATAATGGTAAGACTAGTTTGGGGAGGTGTTGGATGTTCCTTCATGGGATGTCTGGTGATTCTCAGTCATCCAAGTCATGATTGTCCCAAAGATGTTATTTCCAAGAGGCAACTGGACTTTCTGGGGGTTTTGGGGGTTTTTTTTAAGACGTTTCGCTTCTCATTCAAGAAGCTTCTTCTGATTGGTGAGGAATGGAAGGATTTATAATTCTCTTATATTCCTTCCATTTGAAATGGAGGCACTATTCATGTGACTCTGAGGACACACATAAACCTCCAAGTGGCCTCAAGGACTCCAAAAGAATGCAAATGACCAGCTGTCTGCAAGGAATATAAATCTTTCCATTCCCCAACATCCAGTCAGAGCTGAAGAAGCTTCTTGGATGAGAAGCAAAACTTATTCAAAGAAAACAAAGTATAGTTGCTTCCTGAAAAAGCACCTTGGGACATATTTCATGGGATGTCTTGCAACATAATTGTTAACCGGTTGCTAAGTTGTGTCCGGCTCTTTGCAACCCTACGGGCCACAACATCCAGCCACACTGTCCTCCACTGTCTTCCTGAGTCTGACCAAACTCATGTTCAGTGCATCAGTGACACTAACCATCATCCTCTGCTGCCCCTCTTTTGCCTTCAATCTATTCCAACATTGGGGTCTCTTCCAATGCAACACAATGGGAGACTTGTTAGCAGAACACTCTATTTGGATTCCTGGCTGAAGAGAGGATGAACTTACATGCCTTATCAAACTACAGCTTCTTCAAAATAGCTAAATGGAATTAAATGGCTTATAATTGCATAAGTTCAGTTTTCCTGTATCCTATGCCATCTAGATGTAATGGAATTGCAATTCCCAACCCACCCACTTCAACTAATTGCGATGTTAGGCTGATCAGATATTCCTAAAATCAGCAACATTTAGGAAATCCTATTTTAGAATAATTTGTAAGTCTTGTGACCACAGGGGGACAGTATGAACTCATAGACGGGACCTAGAATATTCCTACATGATCCACAAATTTAGAAAGGAAAGTTAAAGGTGTTTACACAGAAGATACTTTGTAGTTACTCTCTGCAACCACAAATAATAGCTTCTGCCTCTCAATATTATACATAACATTGATAACAAAGCACTTAGACTTATATACAGCTGCACATTGCTTTACATCCCTCTAAGTGGTTTAGAGTCAGCACATTGCCCCCAACAATCTGGATCTTCATTTTACTGACCTCAGAAGGATGGAAGGCTGAATCAACCTTGAGCCGGTGAGGATCAAACTCCCGGCAGTGGGCTGAATAGCCTGCAATACTGCATTCTAAGTTTATGAAGATAAATGAATAAATCTTTATTATATAATTTAAGTTTTAATAAAAGCATTATGGGACAATAGACTTTGTTTAAAAAATTAGACATCATTAAAATTAAAGTAATACATGCCAAATAAAAACAAAGATGATAGAATCAAAGTGCAACAATCCTGTTATGAACTCTTGAATGCTGAGATGGATATAAATATGATTTCAATGTGTCTTAAGTTATAGCATAGTTAGTATGCAACTTCAAATCTCAACAAATAAATACTCTGTCTTACATATTGGCAAAAAAAAAATCAGAAAATAAAATGCAACCTGAATAGTCAAGACCTTGTTGATGATCCAAACTCCATCAAGGACCTTGGAATACTCATCTCTAATGATCTGAGTGTTAGAGCCCACTGTAACTACATAGCCAAAAAGGCATTAAGAGTTGTTAACCTAATCCTGTGTAGCTTTTTCTCTGGTAATATCACACTACTAACTAGAGCATACAAAACATTTGCAAACCAATACTTGAATACAGCTCATCAGTCTGGAACCCATGTATCACATATCTGATATTAACACAGTTGAGAAAGTCCAGAAATATTTCACAAGAAGAGTTCTCCACTCCTCTACTCATTGCAGAATACCTTATGCCACCAGACTTGAAACTCTAGACCTAGAAAGCCTAGAACTACGCCGCCTTCAGTCTGATCTTAGTACATAAAATCATAAATTGCAATGTCCTACCTGTCAGTGAATACTTCAGCTTCAACCATAAAAATACAAGAGAAGACAATAGATACAAACTCAAGGTTAACTGCACCAAACTTGAATGCAGGAAATACGACTTCAGCAACAGAGTGGTCAATCTCTGGAATACTCTACCTGGCTCTGTGGTTTCTTCCCCAAACCTCAAAAACTTTAACCTTAGACTGTCTACTATTGACCTCACCCCTTTCCTAAGAGGTCCGTAGGGGTCATGCATAAGCACATCAACGTGCCTACCATCCCTGTCCTATTGTTTCTTTTTATTTTTCTTATATGTATCCATTTCATGTATTCATAACTATGTTTATACTTATACCTATTATCTTGTAAGTGATTGACAAATCAAATAAATAAATAAAAATAAATACATTGATGGGTTTATATTGATAGGAGGTAAGGTGGAGTAGGTTAGAAAGGATTATGAATATATACAGATAATTATGAATGGCGCAAAAGAAGAATATCCTGCCTATTTTACTATTCTACCACCTAATCTTTGGTTTAGTCCTGTTCACCACTGACATGTAGTCATAGGCAGGCTATCCATTGAAGACCATAAATCTTTATTCTGAAAAAAGATGAAGATGAACTCATTAAATGGCTGGTATCTTCAAAAATAATCTTTGTCTGATACCACTGAAAAAAAAAGATCAGGAATGGACTAGTTGATGTAGCTTGGTTCAGTCTAAAGGAATTTCACATTTGTGTAGGTTCATTAGTAAAGAAAATAAGGGATGCTTGCCTATTAATCATCATTGGTTATATCAGTGGTTTTTGCAATCAGTATTGACTGATCTCTACTGCTTCTAAATATATAGACCATATCTGTGCTTATCATGCAAAAAACATGATAGGCAACAAGAATATGTTTGTAAAGATTTATAAATCAGCTTTTCTTCTACTGAACTTCAACTGCAATCCTAACCTGCATAAGATTGTAACAATCATATATGTAGGATTCCATTTATACAGTCTCCCTCCCTCCCTCCCCCCCCTCTCCATATATGTGTGTGTGTGTGTGTTTGTGTGTGTACGCAGATGCATGGACATACTTAAATATAAGGTGAGGGTGAGCATTTATATCATTAACAACAACTTCAATATGAAATTCTCAGCCTACAGATAACACTTTCAGAAAACGAAGCCTGCTTTCTTTGCAAATCTTTCAACAGGTAGGAAGAAGTATCCTATTTTCTGTTTTGTAAGATTTTAAGACGAGACCCACACAGAAATTCTAAAGTAGAATTTTTACGTTCCTATTCCAAAGCTTTTGGACTTCCTCTTTGGTATTTGAATGCTGTGCATACTCCTCCAGTTCTAACAGTTACGACTAATTGAACAGGATGTTTCTATTCTTAACGAGTCTTATAAAATTGCTGTTTTACCAATCATAATTTAAGCCCTGCTAATTTTAAGAGATACATAGAAAACAGTTTTCCAGAGTTTTTGTGCTTACCTTATTGGAATCTTGGGGAACAAAAAGATAGTATGCCTGGCAATTTTTTTGTGCAGTTATCCAGAAAGCACACTCTTGCCGTTACAAATTTCTAATGTTCAATATCCACATGACATAAGGTATATTCACATAAGTCCAGGGGTGGGCTTCAAAAATTTTAGCAGCGGGTTCTCTGCCTGGTTGCGGGGTGGGCGTGGCTATGGTGGGCATGACCTAGCCGGCCTCCTGCACCACAGCGGGGGGCGTTTTTGCCCTCCCCAGGCTCCAGAGCCCTTCCTTGAACCTTCACGAGGGCGAAAATGGCCTCCCCGGGCTCTGGAGGCTCTCTGGAAGCTGAAAACAGGTCCATTTCCGGCCTTCCTGAACTTTCGAGAGGCCCGTTTTTCACCCTTCCTGAGCCTCTGCATGCGCCTGCACTTCAATGGTGGGATTCAAAAATATTTACTACCAGTTCTGTGGGCGTGGCTTGGTGGGCGTGGCAGGGGAAGGATAGTGTAAAATCTCCAGTCAGAGGTGGTATTTGCCGGTTCTTCGAACTACTCAAAATTTCCGCTACTGGTTGTCAGAACTGTTCAGAACCTGCTAAATACTACCTCTGCTGCATCCAAAACAGTGTGGGGACTCCTGGAAGGGGAGGGGTGGCCAGGGCCAGCCAGGAGTGGGATTTGGGGGTTCTCTGAACTGCGCAGAATCTTAGCTAGGGACACTCCCGAACCCCTGAGTACCCCCAGCAGCCCACCTCCACATAAGTCCCCATATATTTTCATCTTTAATATGCAGAGTACCATGTTTCCCATTACAATTTTTGCAGAACTCCTCTTTAGAGCAATGGATGCAAGTTAGATTTTTCCAAACGTGTTGGTCTAAATTTAGCACCATGGAAATTGTTGCCCATCACTTTTGAGGAAAGCACTTGGGCACAATTGCTTTTAGGGCAAGGATAGGATCAGGGTTTGGGAATCTTTGTGGCCTGCCAGATGTTGCTGGACCAACACTCAGGAACATAAGTGATGATCACTGCTGGGATATTGTTTTTTCCTTTGCTAGAAGCATATTTTTCCCAGTTCAAGCATTCCTAGATGGCAAGTTCCCACATTCACAAGCCCTAATCTTAAATATTGCGAACTTGCTTAACCCACTTAAAAGGGGCTTCTGCCAAAGAGGGCAGGGGTGGGCTTCAAACATTTCGGGAGAGCGAAAATAGTCTCCCTGGGCTTCAGAGCTCTCTGGAAACCAGAAATGGGTCCATTTCCGGCCTTTCCGAACTTCCGGGAGGCCCGTTTTTCACCCTCCCTGAGCCTCTGCACGTGCCCTGCACTTACCTGCATCCAAAACAGGCTGCGTGGGAACTCTGGGGAGGGGAGGGGTGGGCGGGGCCAGACAGAAGTAGGATTTGGGGATTCTCTGAACTTCACAGAATCTTTGCTAGGGGCTCCCCTGAACCCCTGTGAACCCCCAGCAGCCCACCCCCTGATACAAGAAGCTCCCACTTCATTGCAGCTATCCAAAGATTGCAACATTTCAAAATGTAGGCTTGGTTTCATATGTGAAATATTTGCTCACCTTCCCTGCAGAATGAAGAACTGGGGTGGGGGAGAGAAAGCTGGGGAAAGCAGGGAGTGGGGGGAAATAGGTTTGTATTAAAATCTCCTCTGCACTTAAGGCAGTAAATTACCGATGGATTCAAAATGGCCCATAAATTGAATATTTTAGTGTAAGTGAAGTGAGTTCCAGTGCTCTAAAGTGACTTTATAGCATATTTCCTCTTTTGTTCCTCTTAATCATCCAACTGTTCCGAAAAGCATTTCATCTGCCCGGTAACATAATGGTGCTAGGAGGTAAAAGTTGCTCATTTGTGTTTTTAAAAAAGGAGAATGAGAGTGATCTCAGCAGTAATGGTGTCGTCTGATAATGAGATGCTTATGTGCAACTGCTTTCAAATGTGTTTAATTATAGAATGGCAAACTCACAAGGCACTATGTCTATGGAGATTCTCAGTCATCCAGATCATGGTTGTCCCAAAGGTGCTTTTTTCTAAGAGGCAAAAGGAAAAACAAAGGAAGTCCAGGTCCTCTTTAAAAAGGACCTGTTGTGGTTAGCCGGCAGCAGGTGCCAACGGTGGAGGAGGGCGAGGACTCGGATGAGGGGCCGGGACCATCAGGGAGTGGACTGCTGCCTTCAGGGATTGTGGGAGCTGGCAGCAGTGATGATGAGGTTCCCAAGGAGCCTGTGCCAAGTGCGCGTGAGCACAGGATGATTCGTAGAAGAGAACAGCTGGAGCAGCACAGGCAACTCGGGAGTAAAGATGCAACATAATGGCCCCTCCCTCCAGGGAATATAAGCCTGGTTTCAAAAGGTTTTTGCCTTTGCAGAAGGCAAAAGCGCTCTAAGGACCCAGCATCGTGTGTAGAGACTCCGGCTTATCTGAAGAATTCTGTCAAGGCTTTTCTGGTTGGACTAATTGGCTGCAAGCCATCTTTTATCTACAAAAAAGTTTATTTGTAGATTAAAGCTGTGAAGGTTTGAATTGCTGCATTTGTTTGAGATTTTCTTGCTGGTAACAGGCTTGGGTCAGAACAGGACCTGACCTGAGGCGCTCACTTTGCAGCACTGGTCAAAAGGGCCCAGCAGAGATTATACTACCTGGGACTTCTCAGGAAACAACAACTGAATGAAAAACTGCTGATGACCTTCTACCGCTGCACCATAGAGAGTATTTTAACTTACTGCACCTGCGTATGGTTTGTCAATTGCACAGTGGCAGAAAGAACATGCTCCAGAGGGTTAACGTCATTGCCCAGAGGTTCATTGGTTGCCCTCTCCCCACTTTGGAAGAGCTTTATATCTCCAGCTGCCTTAAGAAAGTTCAAAACATTCCCAAAGATCCATCTCATCCTGGGCACCCTTTTTTTTAACTATTACCATCTGGCAGACAGTACAGGATGATAAAAAGAAGGGCAAATAGCTGAAAAACAGCTTGTATCCCAGAGCAATAACTGTATTGAATTCTACTATATACAGCAATATTAATGCAATATCAGAGGTTTTCAATTCAATTGTATAGAATGTGAAGAATGATGAATCCCACCCCTGTATGTATTCTAGAAATGGCCCAAGACAATTCCTCTTCACTCAATGCGACCCACATAAGCGAAAAGGATGAGCACACCTGCATTAAGTGGTTAACTCTTTGTCAGCAATGGGTGGAGGTTTTTTTGCTAGGAACCAGAAGTAAAGACCAGTTTCCAGCAAAAAATGTCATAAGTCCTGGTCACATGATTGCAAGATGCTGGAAATAGTCATAAGTGCAGGCCAGTTGCCAAGCACCTAAAGTGGGATCCTGTGACCATGGGGGTGGGTGGCAGTGGAAGTTTGAATCCAGGTTGCAAGTATTTTTTTGCAGGTCTGTCATAACTTGACTAGTCACTAAGTGATTGGTTGTTAGTTGAGGACTACCTATAATTGTAATATCTCAGTATTTGCAAGTATCATGTTTGCAGCTGCTTTAGCTGAACTGATAAGCATGATTCTATCCAAAACTGCAAGAAATAGATTTGGGCTCACAAAAAAATTAATTCCTGCTTAGATCGTTCGACAAATGCTTCATAAATCAATGCTGCAGAACTGAAACAATGTTAAAGTCTTGGGATTTAAGAGCCAACCAGCAGTGAAGCTGATGAAATATAGGCTGATGCAATAAGAATGACTCAGCATAGCATGGGTATTTCCCTTTAAGACTGGGGATGGGTTCTATCCCTTTAAGAGGTGTTTATATAAGAGGCAGCCATTGGAGGGCATGGTTCTCTCTCTTTGCGTCCAGTATTCATTTGCAGAAGTTCTTGGAGCAGAGTTAAGAAGAAAGATTGCTTGTAAAGGTATTTTGCCTCCCATGTATATTTTTGTATATAACTGTTGTATATAAACCACTGTTAAATGTATAAGTCTCTGTGTGCTGTGTTTTGCTCCTGGGTTATATCATAATAGCAGTCATGCAAATACTCTGACAAACAATAAATACCCAAATCCAACATTATGCCTATTCTATTGGGAAATGGTTCCTGCAGAATACAAAAGAACTTTTGGTGAATTAGCCAAGTTATATATTGTAGAAAGCATACAAAACATGGAACTGGATCCGACTTCTGTATAATAAAATTACAACATGTTTTTATAATATATAATCCCAGCCTATCGGCTGGTATTGGAAGAATTATCCTGGGTTCAGTTCCAAGTGGGGAAAAAGACACTGGAAACATGGAGGCTATTTGGAAAGATGGTTTAATAGTGGACAGGACCACATGGCTTGAAGCTCCAAAGTGAAAAGGACGATCACATGCTTCAAGATGTTGGGTGAAGGAAAAGAAGGGCCAAGATGCTGAGGGACCCTTAATTATATACCCTCTGTTGGTCCCCACCTTAGTGTTTCCTGTTCCTGTGTAAGAAATGTATCCCATTGGCTGTCAGACTCCTGGGGCGGGGGTCTTAACTAACTTTGTAGGCTTTGTCTGGACCACATGGCTTCACCTGAGTGCTGGCTGATGCAATCTTCCCAGGCAGGTGATGAGATGGGTAGAGGCCTTTATTATGTAGAGTACTCTGGCCTAGGCCTTAATGGCTCATTATCAAAGGTGGCGGGGCTGAGTTTCTGCCTCTCTGAGGTGAGTTTCTGCTTCTGAGTTTCTACTCTTTTTAGGGGAAATATTCTGCCTTTTTAATATTTCCCAGGATATTTCATTTTTCTAGGAGAGGGGTGGGTGCTAACTTCCTACATTGCAAACAGTGTTTGCTCTCTTTCCCTCTCTCTTTTTTTTTATTCCACTCAGAATGGTCTGTACTGCAGCATGTAATTTTCATCCTGTTTTTGGAGAGGGCATACACATTTGGAAAAGGAATGTTTAAAAAAAAACAATTAAAAGCAGCAACTGGCAGCATGAAGTTGGGTTTGGTGGTGTTTTTGTTTTTGCACCTTGGTAATTTAAGGGTCTTCTAGAGGGAAATGCAGAGCCAGTTCTCTATTGATCATAATCAGGGTCTTGCAACTGAGAGCAATTTCTGTATACCCCTGTGCCAGAGGCTTTTTATGCACCGGCGGTGTAGAAGAAGCAATGCATTGCTGGCTTCTGCTTCAAAAAATGATCTGTCTACTCCGGAAAGATATATTTGGCTCCCCCTAGCTCCCACCTTCTAACTTGCATGATTAGGTACAGGAGCCAAAATGCAGAATTGCTAAGCCAGGAGCGTTAGAATTGTTAAAGTACTTGTGATTTTCTACACAGAAACATGTTCATTTGTTTTTATGAAGAAGGAATGGAAGGGAAAATGCTCCGTCAATGGAGGTTTTTAAGAAGAGGTTAGACAGCCAGTTGTCTGACACAATATAAGGTTTTCTGCCAGAGCAGGGGGTTGGAGTTGGACTAGAAGACTTCCAAGGTCTCTTCCTATTCTGTTATTCTGTTTTGGTGCTTAGGAACACATTTCTCCATTTCTGCCTGGTAAGTGAGTCCCAGTTACTGACAGTTCTCTGTGTTTAGCTATTGGCCAGGGAAAAAAATATATTTCAATATGGCATTCCCTGCAAACTCAGAACAGGAAACATGCCCTTGTCTGGAGGGTCGTGATGTCCAAATCAATTTGAATGTATTCCAAAACAGCCCTGAGCAGTCTCTGGTGTATTATAACTAAATTCAGAATGATGGAGGGATGTCCAGAAGAAGAATCTAGTGCAGTGGTGGCCAACCTTTTTGGGCTCCTGTGCCAAAAATTGTGCACGCAGAAGGCAATGTGTGCACGCCCCTTGCGCATGCACGTGCATTCCCCCCGCCCCCCCTACCCTCTTACCTGCACTGCACCTCACAGCTGGTGTGAGGCCTTTTACGACCTCCCAGAGGCTTGGAAAAAAAACCCTGCAGGCTTTGCAGGACGAATAATAGGCCCATTTCATCACTTCCGGTATTACAGGAAGTGACAAAATGGGCCTATTCAGCCTGCAGAGGCTTTTTTCAAGCCTCTGGGAGGCCGAAAAAGGCCTCAAACCAGCCAAAAATTAGCTGTGAGAAGCACACATGCTTAGTGAGGTAAGTTTGCCTGCAGCTCGGGTGCTGGCACAAATGGCTCTGCGTGCCACCTGTGGCACGTGTGCCATAAGTTCGCCATCATGGCTCTAGTGCAACCCTGCTTTTTCTTTAGTGCTGAAATGCCCTATTTGTGAATAATGCACCAAGAGAAATTAAATGTGCCTAAGCTTTTCAATCACTCCAGGTTTCCAGAGAAGTCCTGTTGGTTTTCTATGTTGGTTTTTGCATTTATTTGTATGGTTCTCCAGCTTTGATTATTTCCTCTGGACAATCAACAGATTCTGATTCCTAAAGTTAATTCAAGTGAACTTAGCAATGCTTCGGGATACATTTTTTTAAGGAACCATACTGCTCCAGAGTTGAACTGTGTGTTCAATTTCTTTTCTCTCTCAAGCTTTCCCTGATTCATTGGCTGTTCTTAGCCATCTCTCCATATCCAAATGTTTTATTTTGCCCAGGAGGGACCTTGTGAAATACACATTGTCAAAGTCCTGCAAAAATGATCACTTCAAAACTCAAGTGTCATATAAATACAAGGACCTTTCAAATGACAGGATACTAATCTACCAATGCCTAATAGAATATTGTAGATATCTTTCTAGCCAGATTTGTTTTATTCATGTTAACGTTGAAGACAGCATCTTGATAAAAACAAAAGGGTGTGTGTGTGTGTTTGGTTTTGGATGAGAGTTGGTTTTCTGGGGTGGAACATATGCTTTGTACATAGAACATAGAAAAACTGAGTTGGAAAGGACCTTGGAGGTCTTCTAGTCCAACCCCCGCTCCAGCAGGAGACCCTATACCATCCCAGACAAGTGGCTATCCAGTCTCTTTTTAAAAACCTCCAGTGATGGGGCACCCACAACTTCTGAAGGCAAGTTGATTGTTCTCACTGTTAGGAAATGTCTCCTTAGATCTAGATGGCTTCTCTCCTTAGTTTCCACCCATTGTTTCTTGTCTTGCTTTCTGTTGCTTTGGAAAATAGATTGACCCCCTCATCTTTGTGGCAGCCCCTCAAATTCTGGAACACTGCTATCCTGTCTTCCCTAGTCCTTATTCTCACTAGACCAGACATACTCAGTTCCTGTAGCCGTTCTTCGTATGTTTTAGCCTCCAGGCCCCTAATCATCCTTGTTGCTCTTCTCTGCATTCTTTCCATGACATAAATTAGGAATAAATTATCCCACCTCAATCTGCAAATGGAATATCAGGGGTTTTCATTTCAATTGTATAGCATGTACATAATAATGAGCTATGGTGGTGCAGTGGTTAGAGTGCAGTACTGTAGGCTACTTCTTCTGACTACCAGCTGCCTGCAATTTGGCAGTTCAAATTTCACCGGGCTCAAGGTTGACTCACCCTTCCATCCTTCTGAGGTGGGTAATATGAGGATCCAGATTGTTGTGGGCAATAGACTGACTCTGCAAACCACTTAGAGATGGCTGTAAAGCACTGTAAAGTGGTATATAAGTCTTAAGTGCTATTGCTATGTGAAGGATGTGTGTTTTTGTTTTATTTTTTTATGTGTAATGTGCACTGAGGATGGCATTTAATTTTGTTGTACGAGGTGCAATGACAATAAAGTAAACTAACTAACATTGGATTTTAATTCCCATTAGTTTAACATAATCTAGTACTGAGATGGTACAAAATGTTTCATTAGTGTTTTTACCGTGTTTCCCTGAAAATAAGACACTGTCTTATATTTTTTTGGCTCCCAAAAACACACTAGGTCTTATTTTCGGGGTAGGTCTTATATATTTATGGTGCCAAATAGTGGGTGTGAGTGTGTAGGGGGGGGTGTTTCGCGGGTGCATGGTTGCTCCCTGAAGTCTTTCTGGAACTGGAGATTTACACTAGGTCTTATTTTCAGGGTAGGTCTTATATTAGGGCAGGTTTAGAAAATAGTGCTAGGTCTTACTTTCGGGGTAGGTCTTATTTTCGGGGAAACACGGTATAAGTATGGTTGGATTGTAGCAGATGGGGACAGTACCAATGACTTAAAAGTGTTCTGTATTCTATGCTCAACCCAGACCTGCATAAAAAAAATGTGTATGTGAAAAAGTTCTTTACAAGAACTGTCATGGAATTTGAATAAGTAACTGAAACTTGAAAGACATGTATCAAGGAGGCTTGATCCCAGAGAATTTCACCATCAAGGACTTTGAGTGTGAACATTCCCTGTAGTAGATTGTTTTGCTGGCAGAGCATACAGTAACCCTGTAGATAAATTTGGCTGATTCCATGCTGCAGTTTGGAAATCAGTTAAGATCAGCTTTTCTAAAAGGCCTTTGTAGATGGGTAAGCTATGAATAGATTTGAGTAGAAATAGCACCATCTGACTGAATTATCAAGAATGTCATTATTTTGTTAGTTTTGATAATGTGGATTATGTGAGAAATGTAAGCTTCTCTGAGTCATTGTTGAATGCAATAGCAGAACAGTCTTAGTAAAAAAACACAGAGAGGGAGAGGGGGAGAGAGAGGGAGGGAGGGAGAAGCATGCGTAGTAGAATAAAGATAAGATGGGTTTTTAAAAGGACATACCTTGGAGATGCATCAATCAGCTAGTAAAGTCCTCTAATGAAATATATGCTGAGGACTGGGGTGTGTTTTTTTCTTTTGTTTAATATTTGAATTTTCCTTGGCTGCCTTCAAGCATGTATATAGTTTCCTTCCTCCAGTAGAAGGAGATATTAAAGTCTCCACCTCTTCCAAGACCAAGGATTTGTAGGGGAGGGAAAATAGACCACTTTCCCAAATGTAGAGGTCCAAGGGCTGAAATATACTGGCCTGAGTTGCAAATCTTGAGGGAAACATGGAGGCTTAGTGTAAATCATGCTTCAGAATATTTAAAACAAACCCTCCTCCACTCAAGAGTGATTGCATCTGGTCCTCAAGAAATGAGGACCAGATGCAACCACCTTATAAACCCAGGGCTGATACAACCAACTGGCCTGCATGAGAACTGGACTGCAAGTGGTCTGTAGAAATGGGCAGAAGAAAAGATCAGGATGTAAACTTGTGTCATTGTGCATTCAAGCAGAAGCTTAGCCTCAGTAGAAGCTGCCCTTCATCATAACAAAGGTTGCTTGTATGTGCAATAAAGTATCCTATCTACTCAAGCCAAGCTCTTGATTTCCCATGAGAGCACTGAATTCCAGAGGAAGAATTATTGCAGGGGTCTGGGGGCCACCTCTGACAAGGCATGAATCGATACATGAGTGGTTGAAGTGCGCACCAACATCTCCCACCTCAATCATCCATGTTTACAGCCAAAACGTCTCCAGCAGGGAAGCCTGTGTACATGACAATGGCTTCAGTCTTGAAGATGGATGAGACGGATGGAGCAAGCTTGTATTCACCATGACAGATCATCACCGCATCCCCTCTCCATGTTAATTCAGTGCATGATCAGTTCTTCTGAAGAAGGCTAGAGTTGTGTCCTACATTGTAAGATTGGCTCTCTTAAAGAGCTGCAAATCTCAGACTTACTTACTGGTGATATTGTCTATGTGCAAGGGTGAAAAAGTTAGATGAATGTAGAGCTACAGTTGTGGAATTCATAGCTGATGATACATATGCTTTAGCAGCAGCAGAAGTCAAAATCTCAATCTACTGGTAGGCTTTCAGTACGTACTTCAAATACAACCATACTGATACCATGCCTTCCCACCTGGAAAACTGCTGTGAAGAGAAGAATGCTTATCCAGCCTTGAGTATAGCTTTTGTGAAGAAGAATTGGGAACCACACCATTTTCACAGCTAAAACAAACTCAGAATTCTTTGCATTCTTTAACTTCACTGTTTGCTTTTTGCCCCTGGCTTCATTTGCTGGATCTCTACTTTCCTAGTAAGAAATAAAATGGCCTTTTGAGGCCTCCAGTTAGCATACAGGCCAACCAGTGGTGGGATTCAGATTTTTTTTACTACTGGTTCTGTGGGCATGGCTTGGTGGGCATGGCAGGGAAAGGATACTGTAAAATCTCCAGTCAGAGGTGGTATTTGCCAGTTCTCTGAACTACTCAAAATTTCCACTACCGGTTCTCCAGAACTGGTCAGAACCTGTTGAATACCACCTCTGAGGCCAACCCCAGGGAGGTATGAGTAAATGAATTAAGCCTCTGGTCTCTTGTCTGCATAGAAAAAAAAATGGGTTTAGATTCCAGGGCCTGGAAGTGATGTATGAAAACCATTTGTCACTTGTGTGTAATTAATATAATACATGCCATACTCCAGTGTCTTGCTGTAATTACAAATCAGGCAGACAGAACAGTATGGAGATTAAACAAAGTGAAGACAAGATGCTGAAGAAACATATCAATCGTCTAGTGCAAAGGACTGAAAGAAAGAAAAGATAGAATAGAATAACAGAGTTGGACCTTGGAGGTCTTCAAGTCCAACCCCCTGCTTAGGCAGGTAACCCTATACCATTTCAGACAAAAAGTTATCCAATCTCTTCTTAAAAATTTCCAGTGCTGGAGCACCCACAATTTCTGGAGGCAAGTTATTCCACTGATAAAATGTTTTAACTGTCAGGAAAGTTCTCCTTAGTTCTAGGTTCCTTCTCTCCTTGATTAGTTTCCACCCATTGCTTCTTGTCCTGCCCTCAGGTGCTTTGGAGAATAGCTTGACTTCCTCTTCTTTGTGGCAACCCCTGAGATATTGCTATCATGTCACCCCTAGTCCTTCTTTTCATCAAACTAGACATACCCAATTCCATATGCCATAGGTCTGCACAGCCATAAAGAAGGGATGTTGGCATGGCCTCCCCATTCTGTATTTCTGGGCTTATTCTCAGATTTTATCACCAGCCAACTGATCTTGGTCTGTGGTCATTCTCTCTCAACCTAATAAATTTGGAAAGATACCCTAATGAGCTCAGGGAGATAAGCATGCCTGCAGATTCTCATCCTGAGGGAGATGATGTGGGTAAGTAGAGCCTCATAAAGCACAGCTTGCTCTATAAAATCAGAATGTCCCAATTCTCACTAATATTCCAGAAGATCATGAAAGTGCTTCTTTTTCTGTAGGATAAAATTCATCCCATCATGCTACAATGGTACGAACTTCAGGTGTTTATGGGGGAACTTGATGACTGCATTGGCGTTACTGTAGTCTGGATTGCTTGATTTTGATTTTATAACTGATTTTGTAGTCTAATATAGTGCTAGTTGCTTAGACCTCAAACAGGGAGTATTTAGTTGTAATAAAGCAATAAACAGGACCGATACATGTTATTATTTAGAGCAAAAGTCAAATGTCCAGATACAGTAGCATGTGTAAGTTAAATCATGTTTTGATGAGGAAGGCAGCTTCTCAGGACTTTGCATTTTGTTGTACTTTATTCACTATGGTCATTCTGCAGAGAGGTTCCAGAGAAGATTTTCAGATGTCAAAAAAGCAACACTCTTAAAGATATATTTTTCACTTGTTTGTCCAATGCAGTTAGCCTTGATATAAAGGATTCATTTACTCTGAGACTGTTAGTGATGCTTTTTCACAAAACCAGCTCAGCTGATTAGCAACTTAATGAAGATAGAAGAAAAGATAGAAAAGAAGATAATCACTAGGCCTATTTGATCCCTAATGGTGCAACGCAGGCTGATCCTTTTTTGTCATTTAAAAAAAATATTTTTAATTAGATTTATACGCCGCCCTTCTCCGAAGACTCAGGGAGGCTTACAATTTTTGGGATACAACCCAGTGTGCTCAGCAATAGCCTTCATTCCATTGTATATGCCTGCTTATTACTAAGTGGCATTTTTACAAAGTCAGCTTATTGCCCCCAACCATCTTGGGTCCTCAATTTACCTACCCCGAGAGGGTGGAAGGCTGAGTCAATCTTGAGCCTGGTGGGATTCGAGCCTAAGTAATTGTAGGCAGCTGGAACTTAAATGCAGGCATTTAACAGCCTGAGCCACCAAGGCCCTTTCATAATCCCTTATACTTTACAGCTGGCTTTTCTGGTGCCCTCCTAGTAGATTAGACTCTAGGTTCTATGCTGGAGATGGTGGGAGATGAAATATGATATATCTAGCATAGGGCTGTCAAACTCCTGGCCCACAAGCCAGAAGTGTCACCTGTTGGCCACACCCATTCCTGGTTTAACAAAGGGGGGGGAAGTCCCAATACATCATGTGACGCCACCATGATGATTTGAGTTTGACACCCCAGATCTAGTGGAATCAGATTGAATAACAAAATAACAGAGTTGGAAGGAACCTTGGAGATCTTATAATCCAACACCCTGCTCAAGCAGGAAACCAGGGGTGGGATTCAAATTTGTTAACAACCGGTTGTGTAGGCATGGCTAGGTGGGCATGGCTAGGTAGGTGTGGCTAGGTGGGCATGGCCATGTGACTGTGTGGGCGTGGCTGGTTTTTCTTTGCAGCAACCCATTTTTGGGGCCTTCTGGGCCTCAGGGAAACCTCCTGGGGGGCGTTTTTGCTCCCAGAAGCCTTCCCTGGAGCTCAGGAAGAAGAAAAAAAACAAGCCTGGAGGGAGTACGCAGCACACACACCCCATGCTCCATTTTGGGGTCTTCTTGGCCTCAGGGAAGCCTCCTGGGTGAAGCAGTAAGACAGCAAGGAGAATCCCGGCACAGCTGATCAGAGGAACAGCTGATCATCAGGAGGGAAAATAATAGAAATACCTTAAGGAATGACAGGGCAGGGAAGAATGCAGTCAGCAATGTCGGGCATGCACACAATGTTGCACATGTGCAATAAGGACTGACTGGGTGGGGAAGGGAGGGATGGACGGAGGGGGCGGGGCCAGCCAGGGGAATAATTTGCCGGTTCTCCGAACTGCACAGAATCATAACAACCGGTTCTATAGAACTGGTCCGAACCGATAGAATCCCACCCCTGCAGGAAACCCTATATCATTTCAGACAAAAGAGTGGCCAATTTCTTCTTAAAGACATCAGTGATGGAGGTTTTGGAGGCAAGTCCTTCAACAGATTGATCATTCTCACTGTCAGGAAATTTCTGCTTAACAGAATAACAGAGTTGGAAGGGACCTTGTAAGTCAATCTAGTCCAACGCCCCACCCAAGCAGGAGACCCTACACCATTTCTGACAGATGGCAATCCAGCCTCTTCTTGAAAGCGTCCAATGATGAAGCTCCCACAACTTCTGAAGGCAAGCTGTTCCATAGATGGATTATTCTCCCTGTCAGAAAATTTCTCCTTATTTCTAGATTGAATCTCTCGATCAGTTTCCATCCATTATTCCTTCTCTGGCCTTCAGGTGCTTTGGGGAATAGGTTGACCCCCTCCTCTCTGTCACAGCCCCTCAAATATTGGAACACTGCCATCATGTCTTTTTGGTTGGAGAAAGCTGGGTTATCCATTAGGGCATCTTTTAGAGATGTCAAGCAGCAGGATGATGTAAGAGTTTTGTTTGCATTAGATAGCTAGATAGCTAGATAGATAACTAGCTAGCTAGCTAGCTAGCTAGCTAGCTAGACAGACAGACAGGCAGGCAGACAGACAGACAGACATGATAAATTTTGCTGTAAAATTATTATAAGATTGGATCTTACCACAGTGACTTACAATGGAAATTTCAATCCCAATTATGGTACTAAACTGAGGGCTACCTGTCAACAGAGGCATTTGTCCTAAAAGAAAAAACAAGGCTGGATTTCAGGAAAGCTGTATCTTTTCCATTTCTCCCATTTATCTGCAGTGAGCAAAAAGGGAAGGAAAGAAAGAACAGAGCCCTGTATTATCCCATTCTGACTATTGGTTTTTGCTTCTGAATTCTGTAATGTGAAGCATTACCCAATTCACTGAGAACATTAAGGGGAACAAGGAAATGATTAGGGAAACGAAGTATTAAACAGAGCCATTCATCTGAAATAGAGGAAGAGATGGGAGAAGACTTGGTATCTCAATCACACCTGGTTTATGGCCAGCAAGCTTTGAATTTGTGTGGCAGCAATCGAGGGCCTGACACAGATTGCATCATAAATAACCTGAGTTCACAATGGTCCAAGAGAATTTAAATGAAAGAGAGGAAAGAAATAAGGAAACAAAGAAGTAAGGTAGGGCCAATGCTTTGAAATTTGAATACCACAAAATAAAATAGGCAAAGGCTAGCAAAGCAAATTCTTTACTATATATCAGCAACCCAGACTGGATGAAACTTCTTAAAACATACAAAAGAATTACTTAAACACAGCTCAGTTTTGAGAATTATTACTCATAATGTCTCAACAGTTTCTAATTATATGTAATGTGTCATTTATGTTGTTGAGAATTGTTGCCCATTTGATAATGCAACAAATAATAAAAAATACTTTTCTGGGTTTTGCCCCAAATAAACCATAATTTTCACAGTATTGTAAAACTGAGAGCTTTCTTGAATAGAAGGGGTTTAATTAGAATGATACCCACTACCCAACTGGCTTATTTATCACAAAGCTGTCAGATCCTATTTTTATTAGTGCATAACTGACTACAAAGACACTGGATACTTTCTGAACTGCTATGAAATAGGTGAAAGAGTTTGTGAAATCAGGGATGAGATGCTTTCTCCAACAACTATGTCCCAAATGAGTAATGTAATCTAGGGTTCCAAAACAATGGTTTATAGCTAGACGCCTGTGTGCCATGTGAATCTCCTAAACCTTGGATTTACCCCATCAAATACTCTTCTAGTTGTTACCTCATCATTCTTAATGTGATAGAAGAGAGAAACAATGATTTTCACAAAAAGTAATTCCATAACACTTTGTTTAAATTAATTCAGTACGTTTTTGGTCCTAATCAATTTCTCCATCTTTTCTTGCCTTTTTCTTGTCTTGGCCATTTGGTCATAAGACTAATCAATCAACAAATTATCTAAAATCTTGCCTTGGTCCCTCATCCTTCTTGGAGTACAACCCCATCATGGTACCCAAGGATAGAATATGATCCTTGGTCTGGAAAACACTCCTCAGTGACACAAAATTTGGGGGTGCCACATCCTCTGAAGATCTTGGCTGAATATCTTGCTAAAAGTGTTGTCAACATTGCAAGAATTCTCATTCCTTGAGGAGTGAGAATCTCTGTTGGGAGATTCCAAGTGCATCCAACATTTCCTTCCAAGACTGGAAAACACATCTATATGAAAACCTGGAGAGCTGTGGGCATTTAGGTGAGACTACTTGTACATGAACCACACATTCTGCAGCTGTGTATGTTCCACAGTCACTGTTGCAAATGGTTCTTTCTTTTATGGTAATCTTTCTTCATACAAAACCTCCAAGGATAATTTTTAACCAGTGAACAAGGGCTATTATGTAAGGGAATATGAGTCATAGAAGCACATCATATAGGAAAGAGAGTGGAACCATCAAGGTCATGTACTAATTGGAGCAGGTTCACTCCAAGAAACATGGAATAGAAGAATGGGAATGTCCTATTTCCATCTGTGAAATGTTGAAGGGTACTATACCTAAAGGGAACAATTAGGACAGTGCAGCTTGATTGTTTTCCCCAAGGAATCTTTCAATCCAAGTTAGAAATTTTATTCCCAAACTTGATGCAACAATGCCAACCTTCACCAACCTGGACACCCTCCAAATATTTGGACTTCAACTCCTAGAATTCTCAGCATTGGCTCTATTGGCTTAAGAGATCAATGAATTGAAATTCATACATGGGAAACGCTGGCATAAAGTTTATGTCATGCATTTTGGCAAAGAACCACATCCTGTGTCCATGTTGTTTCAAATAGGTCCTTTATTATAATAGTTCTTGTAATGCAGGTGTCTTTCAAATTTGCAACTTTAAGATGTGTGGACATCAACTCTCAGAAGCATGGCTGGCTGGGGACTTTTGGGAGTTGAAGTCCATAAACCTTAGAATTGCCAAGGTTGTAAAACACTGCTCTAATGCATCTTCTCCAACTTGACTTCATCTGAATATGTTAGATTAAGCTTCATACAACAGTCAAGCTGGCCAAGTTTTCATCAAGGCCAATGAGCTGGAACAACTCTAGTTTCCAATCTAGGAGGGCACTAGGTTGGGGAAAGGATCTCTAGCTGATGGGCAATCACTGTGTATTCATCCACAGTCATCTGTCCATAAGATGGGACATTACATGAGGACGCTTATTACAAAGGCACTTAAACTGCCATCTTTACACCAAGAAAAATGGCACCCGGGTGTTTCTGACAGGGTGCAGGTCAGTCTCTGTGCGTGACCTGTCTGATGCTTGATGTCACTTCATGCATTTAGGAAATGGAAGGGGGAAAAATAAAACAAGCCCGATAATAATTTTAGGTCTCTTGGAGAAGCAGTTATAGACTCCAGACTTCCTTTTTCAGGTCAGATGATTTCTTTCTTTCTTTCTTTTTCTTCTTCCCCTGTCTCTAATGGAAACAAATGTGAGCGCAGAAACACACACACACACACACACACATAAGCACACACAGAGCGAGGCACAGGAAGAAATCAATCCATCAAATGTCATTACAGATTTATTAAGCCTGATGTAGAAAGACTTTTTAACATTTTCAGAAAGCATAAAAAGAGTACTTCTGTTCAGTCATGTGCTTTGAAAATCTAAATATATTTTTATCATATAAATAATTCTTTTCATGTTTTTAAGTGCATCTGTTTTTTTTTAATTATTATTCCTTCTTCAAATTTCCATTATACAGTTGGCCCAAACTGAAGTCTGTCTCGACTGAAATGAAGCTATTTGCAAAGCTAATGATGTTGTGCAGCATGTCTACAGCAAGCCGTATCAGTGAGATTTCAGAAAGGTAGTTCAATGAGGAATGCATTAAAATGAGGGACAGCCTCCAGCAAAATGATAATTGAACACACACCCAAGCCCTTAATGTCTGCAGTTGGGTTGCCTGATGCAAATTATGATAACATTTTAGATGGGAACAGTTGCTTTCCAATAACTGCTGTGGAAAACAGACAGGTCTATCTATTTTTTTTCTCTCCCTCTGCCACAGAGCGATGAATGGACATGTTTCTATTTAAAAACAAATATATAATATATGCGTGTACATATTTTTTTTACCATTGGAAAAGAACATTCAGGACTATATGAGAATTATCTCTGCCTTTAGGACATCACAATTAAAGACATCTGATTTGTTCAATGATTCCATTTTTAATTACATCTATGACACTCGGGGCAATTTTATTTTCATGTGCTTATGGGAGGTGGAACAAGGTTTGAAGTATCAGTGGCAGCTGGATCTGTGGGAGGCAAAAAGTCAGTATGATGCTCAACACCTCAAGAAGCTCCACCCAGTTTTACATATGTTGTATAAAAGCGGCAGGGCTTCACCCCTGTTCCAGACACCATCTTGATATTTTTTGACACACAGGTCCTTACAGATTATACAAGTCAGCTAAATATCTTTCCCTCCAGCTTTACTAAAATTGTAAAGCTTTTACATATAATGACCTTGTTTTACAGGAGCCATTGTTTTCTTTATCTGGAAAAAAAAGTTATCCTCCAGAATAGGGCACCAGAATAATTCCCTTTATTAACAATTGGTTTTATGGAAAGACAAAGCAATTGAATAAAAAGATACCCACACTTTTTTGAAAAAAAAGGAATGTATTCAATAACTGCTGAAAGAAAATATCTAACATTGTTTCTTTTCTTTAAAAAAAATCCCATTTATTTATGCTATTTACTAATACTCAGGTCCATTTATGCCAAAACAGCAGATCAATGGTTCCTGAAATTTTATGTGCTGAGATTTGGGAATCAATTTAAGCTTTATTCTGGAGGCAGGTGTACGGAGGTGTTCCAATTATAATGGCTTTTTTGAACAGCAAATCCCATCACTCTCATCCATGTTACCCATTCATGATAGGAACTGTAGTCCAACAAATCTAGAGATTGCCAGCTTCCATAAGGCTAGTTTATAGATTGCATCATTTTCGATTCCTTTTGTACCAAAAAGAAGAAATATTTTTCTCTCTCAAAAAGTTAGAGATGTGTGGTAATTTTTTTCTTTTTTTAAAAAATTCAGTAGGTGGTGCTATATTCCTAAATATTACATCCTCCTGGTTTAATTTTCTTCCCTTTTATTTTAACTAAAAGGACCATTCATAATCATCAAACCAAGTGAAACATGGTTTTGATTAAAACAGCCTGTTGGCTCAATAATCTTAGTAATTTTAAAAACATCCTTAATGTGAAAGAACAGTACTACAATGTCAGCTGTGGCCTCAGGGCCCATTAGAATAGCAACAAAATAAATAAGAGGGAGAAATGTGAGGTCATGAAAACAAAATTAAGCTAATGTTTCAAATTTTGACAATTACAAATGGTTCTTCAGAGGAGACTTTCTCCCTCCCCTGCCCTCAGTTTTCTTTAAAGAGAAAAATAAAATAAAATAAAACCCAGGCACTATTAGATAAAACACAGAGAGGGCAATTGCACATGTTCCAATTGCTCAGGAGAGCTAAGCATGCCTTCAAACCAAAATTTAGGGCTTATTTTTTCCCCTCTTCCTCCATTTTCATCATCACCAGAACTGGGCAGTTCCCTGCAAAGCTATCTTTTCCTCTTAAAATCCATTTTAATTTCTCATTGTGGAATTAAGAGCTGGTGAGGCAAGGAAACACACCAGTGTGACTCAGCAGGCATAGTGGGCTGGAGGCGCTGGGGAAGGGTGAGATTCCTTTCTCTTGTTATCAAGGGTTTCTTTGCGTAGGAAACAGAGACCAGCCACCAGAACAAAAGATCAGTGTTCATTAACATGGCAATAGAATTCATCATTTACAAATATGTACAGTACAAAAATGCACCCAAGGCTCCCATCTCCAGCTGGTTGAGGCTGCTGGGCACACAGAAACAGTTTCCTTTTCCTTATTCCTACATCCGTCCCCTTTCACAGCCCCCTTCCAGTCCTTTGCCCCCCACCCCCACCCCCAAAATATACAGGCAATATAATCTATATACAGCATGCTACTTGTAACAAAATAGTGCGGACACACCAAAGCATTCTTACAGATGGATTGGCAATGATTGTGAGTTGGGGGAGGTGGGAGAGAAATGATTCTTGGAGGCTTCATTTGTACCGCTATCTTTTTTTTTTTTTAGGGAGATCTGATCTGTATGGACATTTGACATGTGTGGGTGTGTGCAGGTGTCTGTGGGTGTGCAAAAGAGAGTGTGAGAGTGAATGAAAAAGTGTCCAGGGTTCTTAAACCTGATCAGAGAGGGAGTGGACCTTTGAGAGGACTTGCTCATTGAAGTCTAGCTTTAAGCACCACTGAGATGTCATAGAAAACGTAATAAAGTGAAGAACATTTTTTTTAAAAAAAATCCGAGAATATACTGTACCTTGCTGAGCTGAAAAGAGCTACTTGATTTTTACTAGCTTTTCCAGCAAAACTTTGTTTGTTTTAAACAAGGAGTCCTCTTTATTGCTTAGTGCTGCAAATTATTCCAGGCAAACAGAAAGGGGGTAAAATAAAAAAGATAATTTCTTGAATGATACTATTGTCCTGCCTACACTTCCCAAAAATTAAAAACTCTGCATAGATTGGCATATAAAATTTAGCATATAGAATAAAATCCTACATTCTAAAACAGGGATGCATAACTATTTTTTCAAGCAAACCTCCTTACCATGCTCCCAGAGAATATTGAATGAGGCCACAACAAAGATTAAATTAGAGTTCATTTCATGTATCCATGTTTAATTACATTTAAATGTTAGGATTATGCAACCCAACTCAGACCCAGTTTTTTTTTTAGGAAAATCAGTCCCATTTGGATGGCTGAGTTGCATCCATTTGAGCTCCTTTAATTCAAATCAATCCAAATGCTAATATCTGCAAAACAACTCCAGAATGGTCCAGGTAGAATAACATTGATCTGGAGGGATTACATTTAATTCAATAGTTCATTTGTTGCTTTAATTTGTAAACCCATTTTGAATGGGAAATCAAATTGAGTCTCTTTGAACTGAATCTTCAAATGAGCCCTATTAATATGATTCCTCTCCTCACCACTCCCATTTAGTAATTTCATTTGTCTATCACAATTAAAATTATAGTTTGGAAATAACCCTTCAAGAACTCTGGGATCCACACACAGGACTTTTGGAGTCAGTCATAAATAGTCTTGGAGTTTGCATCTCTCCTCTAAAGAGATTTTTAGACTTCAGTGCTTTAGCATCTGTGACAGCTTTTCCCATTATAGTGCCTTGCAAATTTGTTGCTTGTGAATTCCTAGAAGTTCTCATTTGAAGTGAGCACTTGCTTGAGATAGGCTGGCCTACAATACTGTAGTACCGTGTTTCCCCGAAAATAAGACACTGTCTTATATATTTTTTGGCTCCCAAAAACACACTAGGTCTTATTTTCAGGGTAGGTCTTATATATTTATGGTGCCAAATAGTGGGTGTGAGTGTGTAGGGGGTGTTTTGGGTGCACGGTTGCTCCCTGAAAAGTCTTCCTGGAACTGGAGATTTACACTAGGTCTTATTTTTGGGGTAGGTCTTATATTAGGGCAGGTTTAGAAAATAGTGCTAGGTCTTACTTTCGGGGTAGGTCTTATTTTTGGGGAAACACGGTAGATGCAAGAACATAGAAATATAGAAAAAACTCTTTCAGGGTTTGTCTCTTGTTTCTTTTTCAGAAGAACAAAAAGAGAGAGGAATCCATTCTTACAAGGAAGTTTTTGTTCCACAGGAAAAATTCCAAAATTTGCAGGAATCCTGCTATCACATTGAAAAGACCTTCAAAACTTGGATTTGGCTCAAGCACAAGTTAGACTTCAGATATGTACTTTGTATAAATGCATTTATAACAATATAGGGAATCTATCAATTTGTAATTCACTCCTAGCTTGTAATGTGTATCACCTAACAAGGGAAAGATTTCCATGTATCTGTGTCCTAGCAAAACAATTACCATATGTAAAGACTGAGTAACTGAGGGAGAAGGGTTTTGTGGATTTAACAGAACAGAACAGAATAGCAGAGTTGGAAGAGACTTTGGAGGTCTTCTAGTCCAAGGGTCACCAACCTTTTGGACCTCAGGAACCACTAAATTCATAAATTTAAATCCCGCAGACCATATGATTAAAAAAAGTTGAATAGTATTTAGTGCAATATAAAAAAATGCAAATAATTTTTCTGTGGACCACCAAAATTTTCTTGTGGACCACTGGTTGGTGACCACTGTTCTAGTCCAATCCTCTCTTCAATCAGGAGACTCTATATCATTTGAGACAAATGGCTATCCACTCTCTTTTTAAAAGCCTCCAGTGATAGAGCACCTCTTCAATGTTAACATTTGTTTTTATTTAAGCAAAGATTTCTATTGTACTGTTCTGAAAATCTTTGTTTTGGTCTGTCATCTAGCATGCATCTTATTTCCCCAACTGGAAATGTGGGTTGTCTCTTGCAAGGTGAGCCTATGTGGCAGTGTTTTTCAATTTTAGTAATCATAAGATGTGTGGCCTTCAGTTTCCCTATGCTGCCTGGGGAATTTGGGGAGGTAAAATCCTCACATTCTAAAGTTCCTGAGACTAAAAAACATTGGCCTCTGCCTTAGATTTCTTATTTTTAATTCGCCTGCAAGATCTGTTCATAATTATTTTAGTAAATAAGAATGACTCCCATTTTTTTGGAGATATGTGCCACACCTTTCTCACAAGTCAAAACTTTCCAGAATATCAATGGTCAATAGGTGTCAGAAAGGGCATCTGGCCAATAAACACTCAGCTCCATTCAGTTGTCTCAATTCCAGCAATTAAAAGGCAAGAATGCATGAAAGAAAGGAATTTACTGAATAAAATATAGTCTCTACTGTTATAGATCATAACCCAATAACATGACTGGGATGAAGTACTCATTATATTCTGCTATTCCTGTTGCATATAGGGATCACATCATTTACCAATCACTGTTTTTTTATGGGAACCAAAAAGCAGGATTGAGCCCCATGGAGAAAGAAAAAGAAAGCGAACATGGCAAAATGACCTATAGATTTTGACATTCTTGAGTATAAAGATGGAGATAGAGATGTCTTTTACATCAAGCCATCAAGTACATATACTTTTCAGGTTTCCATCCCATTTTTATCTCTAGTTTAATAAACTAATATTTACCTGTAATTCCAAACTAGTTGGCTTGGTGTTTCTGCAAGACTGTAGAAATATAGATTCTAGATCTTCTATATTACAGAAACAGGAACCTATTAATCTCTTCCAAGTTTCCTTTAGATCCATTATATCACAGCTATGATATAACAACTAGAATAAACATTAAGAATCGGGAGGTCGTATATTTCAATCTTATTATTTTTGAATGATCTGAACTAAAATCTTGTATAACTGGCTTTGTATCAACACCCAAAGGTGCTCTCTCCTAAGAAAATTGTACCTGGAGACCAAGGAGTTGATAATCTGCAATGGACGAGGCCAAAGCAGTAATAAAAATGCAACCTCAAAAGGTTTCAATTGGATTCTGTGAGATTTCATGCAAGATAGCCAAATCGTTTATGATATCTTGGGAGATGCTCACAAAATTTATTAGGATTTTAATGAGATGTTCATGATGTCAGAATTCTTATATGATCTCTTAATAGGGTTTTGATATGTTTACCATGAGGTTTCTCTTCAGTAATCCAACAGAAGTTGCCAATTTCTGATTTAGAGCTAAAATCTGCAATTCTACACTGAGATTTTCAAATATGCAGACCTTTATCACAGCTGTGGAAGACTTCTTTAAATTTTACTTTTAAAAAGTAGAATTGAGAAGCATTTAAACAATTCTCCATGGTTTTCATTACAGTTATAGTTCTGATGTAAGAGAAAACCAATACTGTTCTTCTCTCGGCTGTTATTTACTTATTTACTATTTCGCATATTGAAGCTTTTCAATATCTGAAATAGTAAAAGGTCAAAGAAAAAAAATAATGACAAGAGAGGTTGGAATTTGAAAAAGGTAAAATGTTTACTTTTATTTATATGCTGAAATGCAAATTTTCTATAGCTTACATCAGAATATTACAATATCCTTATGGCTATGAATCACATGTATTTTTATTTTTCTGTTCTAAAGAGATAAGTGTTAAATATGTATTTATATTTATTATGGTTCATCACACAGTCAGTCAGATGTTTTGACTGGATTTGGCATTTTTATGCTTCTGAAGACCTGGGATAGGCAGACGTTGTTTGATAGTGTTAAAGATATTGTCGCAGGATATAAGCTGTTCCAAGTGAAGCTGCCTTTTGCAATTGACTGGTGGTGGTTTTGTCAATGCCAATGATGTTCGTGGTCTTCCAAATGTTTTAGGATTGCACCCAATATGTAAAGTAATTACTATTATTACCATTATTACCTATGTGTACATTTTTCTTGTTTTCTTGTTGATGGAATTTGTTTACCCATTTGTGTGGGAAGGTGAAATTTACATTTGCTGTAAAAATCTAATTCTGCTAAGTGTATTTATAACCTAGTACATATGGTGCTTTATTTATTGCTACATAATTAAAAAAAAGATAACCTTCTTTCATTTATATTGCTGGAAACATCTTTGACAGTGTTCTCCTGTAAATGGTTATGGGGAGAGATTAATATGTAACATTGATTTTTAAAATGACTTTTAATCTCTTTACATTTCATAGAAAAGAAAATGAGTTAATGTTGAACATACTTTTTAAATAATGAAGGTACTGTCATATAATCCAGGATTTTGTACATTTTGTAATAACAATGTGTACATTTAACACTATACAATATAGAAAATTAAACATTTTGAGGTTATATACCCAGGCAACTGCAGAGCCAAACTGCCTTTCAGATGATCGTTTAAAATTTAGTTTCATTTTAATTCTTCAGTCTGCATTGTTTTAGGAGAAGTGATTTAACTACTGAGGGTGGTATTAATTGCTTGTGGATTGCTCTGGACTGTTTGTAGCTTTACAAGCAGGAAAGGAAAAATAAGAATGAAAAGCCTGAATAGTGGACATGGTAGTAACTGGAGACAGCAGAAAAAATGGAAAGAATTGGGAAGATTACAAAATACAAATTCCTGCAAATAGGAATAAAATGTCTGTGTCAAAGCAAAGCAAAGATCATAGTACCAAACAGAGATTTGTGACTTGGTGTAATTCCAAAACATTTGGAGTATCACTGGAACACTATCAGCATTGACAAAATCATTATCAGTCAATTGCAAAAGGCAGCTTTACTTGGAACAGCTTACATCCTGTGGCATCCATACCTATAATATCATCAAAGCACAGCTGCCTGTCCCCAGGACATTGAAAAGGATTCTCAATCGCTGAATAAAAATGCCACACCCAGTCCAAATATCTGATTGACTGTGCAACCAGCCATAACAATGACCAAAGAGACAGTACCCTGAGCTCTATCCATGTGTTTGATGAACTCTACTTCAGCCCATTAAATATGTTCTCCAGAAGTTCAGCAAGAATGAAGTCACATCAATTCACTATCTTTACTAAATGATCTCTCCTTTAGCAGGTTTTATTTAAAATCCACTCCTCCAAAAAACTCAGACAGACAGCCGCCAGGAGGGGTAATGGATTTGCTTTCATGTAACTAGTCCTTGTCAAAAATAGCACCATCCAGAGTCAGCATTTCTTCCCTCTTTGAAGAACCCAGCATTTCTTTCTTTCTTTCCTTCCTTCCTTCCTTCCTTCCTTCCTTCCTTCCTTCCTTCTTCTTCTCTCTCTTTCTTTCTCTCTCTCTTCTCTTCTCTTTTCTTTCTTTCTTTCTTTCTTTCTTTGCTTTTTGGAACAAAACTGCAGTGAGAATATTTACAAATTGACTAGACTGCTTTAAAGATGTTACATCTGTCTAGGCTCCAATTTATTTAACTTTTTTCCTCCCAAGTAATGGAAATGAAGCTATAAAGTCATGTAGATGAGCCAATGCTGGCTATGTAGAGCAGCTGGTCATGGTTTTAAGAACTACAAGTAATTAGGAAATACTCTGAGATGCAAGTTATTTGCAGCACATTCTTTTCCCCCACCAATGTGGCCATGCAAAAAATGTGTGATGAGAGGAAAAGGCATAATCTAAATCTTCACTTTCCCACCTTTTTTATTTTACACGCTGATCAGGATAATGATAAAAAAAGTCTCATGTTTCTGAGTAAATCTTCCCAAACTGTAGATGCTGGTGACAAGGCTTTCTATTTTATTGCTGCATGAAAGAGTAAACAGCTTGGATATATAGTGTATCAATATGCCACTTGCTAATAAGTAGGGATGCAAATCATAAATATTCAGCTATTTGATCACTGTTTTTTTTAATTAATGTTTTGAGGATCTCTGATAAGAATAAAAGTCAGGATGATAATATTGAGCAGAGGCGGCAGAGAACGATGCAGTGATTTTCCCCTCGTATTACCTGATTTATATGACAGATAAACTATCGGTTCAACCAGGTTTGTAACAAGAAAGAATAGAAATCTGTGAGAAGGAGTAAATATTTGAGTTTAAGCATATTGTATAATCCAAAAATCTTCCCCAACGAGAACAATGGAAGGAAAATGATCAAAGTTGAAAATTCTGTATAGTCTTGCATAAGGATTCGTGATCTGTGGGCAGCCTTGAAAAAATGGTTTTGAGAGCTGGACCCCGGGCTGGGGAAATGGGAGGGCAGGGGCTTTCTTTGGTCATCTTCCTGAAGATGAATACTGTATTGCTAGATAAATCTATCAAGAATTAGCCTTGTGATTGGCATGGTGTCCTTTTGAGGTAAAAAGTCTGCTGCATTATTTTGGTGTATCTGTTCTGCTCTACCCAAAATACATGGAGAAATTCTCTATGGCCTGTTTTCAGATTGAGTGCAAAGATGTGGTCTTACCGTTAATTGTATCTGGAACTTTTTGCTCCTCAAAAAAAGGTTTGCTCCCAATATAATCCACTCCATTACTACTACTCCTTATTTCCAAAGGGTAGGAAAGAAGTTTTGCAGTCAATGGAACATTACCTTTATCCCATTCAGAGAAATAAGATCGGTTTTAATTATGCCTAAACCGTTAGTAGGCATTGCTCTAATACCTTCTGCAACCAGCAGATCTAGAAGCTTAATGTTTATTTAGAACAAAAACTGATGTTCTCAGCTCTGCCAATGTTGGACTGCACTAGACAGAGGCTATGTCTAGTTAAAATCTTACCGTACAATACCAAGGATGAATGTAGTAGATGGAAGGAGCAAGATCATTGTTCACCAGCCCTAGTTGAATGGAGATCCTAAATTTCACATGGAGGCTGTAAAGCAGGGATGTCAAACTTGCAATGACACGTTGTCATGTGACATATCACAACTTTTCCCCCCTTTGCTAAATCAAGGGTGGGCTTGGCCAGCGCATGGTGCATCCGGCCCGCAGCCCACAAGTTTGACGCCCCTGCTCTAAAGCATCTTCTGTCTAACTTTCTGAAAGATTTTGCAACATCTACCTACCATCTCTTACCAAGTCTGCAAAAAGTTTTAAACATCCCCACTGGTTTCAGGTAACTTTTCATTGGATTGCATTGATTTATTTCCACCTTTTAGCCAAGACAGATGCAGACCCAATGACAGCAACAAAGGAGGCCTCTTGAAGGTCAGTAGCACTCAACATTAGTCAGACAGAAAAATAGGCATGCTCGTTGGTTTCTTCCTGAACGAACTGTTTAAAAGGAAGTCTGCTACCTATGCTAATGTTCTCAAGTCAAATTATAAAACGCACCCATAATTCTGCTGATTGTTGATGTTTGTTTCCGCAAACAAACCTTGGTGGTGCAGGCTGTTAAACACCTAGCACTTAATTCCAGCTGCCTGCAATTAGTGCAGGCTCGAATCCCACCAGGCTCAAGGTTGACTCAGCCTTCCATCCTCTCAGGGTAGATAAATTGAGGACCCAAGATTGTTGGGGGCAATAAGCTGACCTTGTAAAAATGCCGCTTAGTAATAAGCAGGCATATACAATGGAATGAAGGCTATTGCTGAGCACATTGGGTTGTATCCCAAAAATTGTAAGCCGCCCTGAGTCTCCGGAGAAGGGTGGCATATAAATATGAATAAAAATAAATAAATAAATAAAAATCTTTACCTCAGGTTTTGATTCTTCAAGGTTTAACTTCCTCATGGTCATTTTGGCATAAAGTTGAATAAGGAAGGGGAGAGACTGCAGCCTCATCAACTCTCCTTTCTCTATCTTAGGAAATAACTGCAGAAAGTTATCTTGGCATGCAGCCTGTAGACATGAGGCTCAAGTGGGGCAGAATTGGCCAGCCTGTCTTGCTCTGAAGCCTGGCAGGGTAAGCCTGTCTGAACTAGGATGGGAGACCACTAGACAATCTCATGTGTAGACACTGGATTGGGCAGGATCTACAAAACCTCATGTTAATAATAAGCCATATTTAACATGGTACAGATAATCCTCAAGCAGTGGTGGGATTCAAAAATTTTTACTACTGGTTCTGTGAGCATGGCTTGGTGGGCATGGCATGGCTTGATGGGTGTGACATGGCTTGGTGGGCGTGGCTCCCCACCCCACTAACCTGCTTTCCAGCTCCGTTCTCCTGTGCAGAGCAACAAAAGAAGACCTAGCCGGTCAGCTGGGACTCGGGAGGCAGAGAATAGATGGAGGTAGGCCCAGTCAGAGGTGGCATTTGCTGGCTCTCTGAACTACTCAAAATTTCTGCAACCAGTTCTCAACAGAACCTGTTGAGTATCACCTCTGTCCTTGACTTACAACAGTTCATTTAGTGATACAATGGCACTGAAAAAAGCGACTTCTGGCCATTTTTCACACTTACAATGTTTGTAGCAACCCTGTGGTCATGTGATCAAAATTTGGATGCTTGGTAACTAACTCATATTTATGACCTTTGTAGTGTCCCAAGGTCATGTGATCCCCCTTTTGGGATCTTCTGACAAGCAAAGTCAATGGGGAGGACAGATTCACTTAACAACCATGTAACTGATTTTACGACTGCAATGATTCACTTAACAACTGTGGCAAGAAAGGATGTAAAATGGAGAAACGGTTGCAGAAATTTTCACTTAACAACTGCATTACTTATCAACAGAAATTTTGGGCTCCATTGTGGTCATAAGTCAAGGATTACCTGTTTTTCAAGGTTTTGAAAGTCTTCATGCTCATTATTTGGCTGTAAGTCAAAAACGAACTGCAAGGTGAATGGTAACGATTGCTATTATTCCTTCCAGTTTTTGACATGTGGAGACTGAGGCCAAAAAACAAAACAAAACAGATACCAGCTTGCGATCTTAAGGCAGAGGCAATGTTTTACTCGGAAGATCCTCCCATCTATTCACAAAACCACCTTCTGCGTCAATGTCATTTTCAGCTCCTATCAATTACAACATTATCCACATGTAAGTGCTTCCCCTTAAACAGAGCCTTCATTCTGCATTGCATCAAGCATATGGCAGTTTTAGAAAGGCAATGAGTAGAACTTTTTGGGGAACAGGCCCCAACCCCCAAAATAACTTGCTTCCTACCTCATCCTAATACACACAACAAAACAGACAAATGTTTCTGCAGAACTTCATTGAATTATCCCCAACTTGGTCTGGTGCAACTGAACAGCTTCAGAGGAAATCCACGCTAAATGCATCAGTTTGTCTGTAACAGTATTTTGCCATTCAGAGACAGTGGCCGGCCGCAGCACGTGCATCTCTTCCATCTTAACCCATCCGAAGGCTCTGTTCGTTTCCAGTTGAGCTCCGTTCATTTCCAGTTGAGTAGGTTAAGCAAAGACAGACCTCACTGTTCTCAATTCACTTTATGATCCTCCTATCATAAAAAAATAATATCAGCACCTTGCTTTCATGTCAGGACTACGTTCGAGCCGCTATTCCCTATGCTCATGAGTAAATCCCATAAAGCTACTCGGTTGTATTGTCGCTACTTTTTCCTTGTGGATGATTGATTGATGGATGAGTGCTGACACTTCAATGAAGCTATTTCGACTGCCATCTCAATCCGATGATGTGAGGGGTATATTTTCTGTCCATGCCTCATTACTTCAGAATGACATTCCTGGAACTTCATTTACCTTTTTCCCTCCTTCCCTCAAGCGCCATATTTTTTTTCCCCATCTCGGTTATGCATGCCATAAAAAAAAAGCAATTTGCTATTATATGCGGCATAAGGGCAGCTCTTTCCCTAGAAGGTAAATAAGGAGGGAATTCTCCCCTTCCCCCCTCTTCCCCCCTGATTGTTGAATTCAGGGATCTTGTCAGAATTTCTCAGTTCTGATGGAGAAGCTTTTTTAAAAAAACAAAACAAAACCCTGTTGTTGAAAACTGAAGGCGACACAAAATGTGATGTGACCTATTTTATTTACGTATGAACAACTTTACCTTTCATTTCAATTGTTGTCTTTTACAGTATTTATTCTTCTAATGATTCTGTCTTTCCCCTCATGTATTTTCACGTGTAGGCTTTGATTATAGGACACAATTCACTTGTCTTTTGAAGAGCAAAAATTGCCCTTATACGGTCTTATTTCTGCCTTGTCCTTATGCACAAGCATGTTTTCTCATAGGGGATGGCATTATTATGCGGGAAATGACGATCTGGGAAAAAGAAGGTTATGCCTCTATTTAACCCTACCCAAAAATCTATCGGTGCTGGAGAATTTGCTCCATGCAAATGTCTTGAAAGGTTTTCTGAGTTGACTTAGAACCTGATTCTAATCTGTGTAATACAGTATTTCTGTTAATAATAACACATAATTAAGACATCCGTTAAAAATCCATAACGTTAATTTAATGGAGAAAATCTAATATGGTTCTATTGGAATTTTTACGTTAAATTAACTTTAACGGGCTTTTAATGGATGTCTTAATTAGATCTCATTATTAACGTGAATATTCCACAAATTAAAATCAGGACCTCCAAAGTTTTAATGGAAAAGAAAAGTTGATAGGGACCATTTTAAAAACAAGATTTCTCCCCTTTTCTAGGCAATAGATAGTCTTGTGAACTTAAGCAGGAATTTTAAAAAGATACTAAAAGGCAATGTTTCTGCATCATAGCTATCTAAAGAAGCAACAATAATGCCATGCACGTCATAATGTCAGTTGCACAACGATATCAGGAAGTGCACAACATTGTTCTCCACCCCCACCCCCTGGGTAAATGGAGCTTTTGTCATATTACAGAAAATCTGAAAATAACCCTTCCAATCTGGCCCCTTTTTTGATCTATTGTATCTGGAATTTCTATTCCAAACCCATCAGAAAGCCACCGGGCTAGAGTAGGTAGTCTACAAAAATGTTTCTCAATAATACAGGCAAGAGATGACTGTACCATAGTTCACTGTTTTTAGCACTGAATACACACAATCTTTGCTGGCTTGTTGAAAAAAAAAATCCACTCCATTGCATACATCTTGAGAGACAGAACAGTGGAGATTTTAAATAATAACCGTTAACAAGAGAGAGAAGACAACATGAATTATAGATGCAAAAAAAGCAAAAACAAAACCAGAAATCCGTTTTTCAACAAATCTTTGGCAGCAACATGGTTAACCACATAACTATCTGAACAACTTGCTGGGAAGATTAACGCTGTTCTGAGTTTTTGTTGGCTCAGAATCTGTTTTAACTTAATAATTCTTCTACTTACGGTGATATATTGATCCCTGGTGCAATGACTGGATTGGGCAGGCCAGGTGTGGGTAATAGCTGCACTGAGTTGAAACATTTCCTTTAAACAAACTATCCCAAAGGGGTTATAAATAGGAAATGGACATTACCATGAAAAGCAAAGCTTCTAGTGTGACTGCATCTTGTGGAACATGCCTCGACATTAAACTATGAAGAATTGTTCTCCGTTTTTTCTCCCCCCGTTGAGTGTTACAAATTGACAAAATAAGTACATCAATGTTTTCAGTCATTATCCTACTTCAGTGGTACTTTGTTTTACTGACAGCAAAAAGGGGACAGTGGAGCTCAGAAAGCCTTGGCGCAGTTTATCAATGAAAATCTAATATCGTCCATAAGCAGGGGAGTGGAAATCAATACTTCATTACCAAATTGTTAGTGAGGATGAAGAAGAATAGCTGGAGATACTTTTATTATTATTATTATTCTTTTGGCAGTCTTCTCTGTCCAGGTGGTTGGAAGTTCAATGTCAGAAGTGGTACATCATGCAGAGGTGAGTTCAGAGTGGGCTCGGGATTAAGGCATCGGTCCTGCAATTAGAAATGATAAAAACAACAATGCAAATAACAATGCAGCCTTCCCCTCCCCCACCTTTAAACCATATTTTGAGTCATGCACCATGAGAGAGATGTCTGTCTTGGGGGTGAGTGGGATGCAAGTGGGTAACAAAATCAATAGGTCATCTCTTGAATGCTAAGGAGTTTAGCAATAGCAATAGCACTTAGACTTATATACTGCTTAATAGTGCTTTTACAGCTCTCTCCATGCAGTTTACAGAGTCAGCGTATTGCCCCCAACAATCTGGGTCCTCATTTTACCAACCTCAGAAGGATGGAAGGCTGAGTCAACCTTGAGCCAGTCAGGATCGAACTCCTGGCAGTAGGAAGAGTCAGCCTGCAATACTGCGTCCTAACCACTGCACCACCACGATTCATCAAAGATGTCCTCAAGGATTCATCCTGTCATATTTAATCTGCCCATGCTGATGAGTCCTTCTTTGGGATCAGAAGCCTGTTTTGTGATGATGCCCATTTATACAATATTTTCTTTTTTTGATAGTTGTTTTGGGGAGAGGGATAGGTTTGGTGGTGGACCTGCCCATGAAGTTCATTCTTGTGAAGTCACTGGGACTTGAGCTTGACTTGAAGGACAGTACTTTGAACCTCTTGGAGCCTATTCTGCTGAGGCTGAGAGAGCAGAAGTTACTGGTGAATGGGGCCCCAAGGGTGAGGGGGTGCTGTTTTCTTTCCACTTCTCCCCTTTAATTATTTTTTCTCTTTTTCTTTCTTTTGGAGTTTCTTTGGGGTACCTACTTTTTCCTCTTTACTTGTGACCATCCCAAAGGGGTATGTGTGTGTGCATGTGTGTTCCCCAAAAGGCAACTGGACTTTCGTGGTGTTTTCTTTGAAAATGTTTTGATTCTCATCCAAGAAGCTTCTTTAGTTCTTCATCCAAGAACTGAAGATGCTTCTTGGATGAAACTTTTTCAAAGAATCAGTTGCCTTTTGGGGAAAAAAGGAAACACTTTTTGGACAACCATGACCTGGGTGACTGAGAATTTACTTTTGACACACCTATTACAATACTTCTCTTTTTCTTCAAATGCAGTAGGATAGGAAGAAGCTGGTCATTCCTATCAATGGTTTAAATTGCTTATGCTATCCTTTCATAAAGGATAGCATAAATTGCTTATGCTATCCTTTCCTCTTTACTTGTGACCATCCCAAAGGGGTATGTGTGTGTGCATGTGTGTTCCCCAAAAGGCAACTGGACTTTCGTGGTGTTTTCTTTGAAAATGTTTTGATTCTCATCCAAGAAGCTTCTTTAGTTCTTCATCCAAGAACTGAAGATGCTTCTGGATAGAAACTTTTCAAAAACACCAAGTTGCCTTTTAAAAAGGAACACTTTTGGACAACCATGACCTGGGTGACTGAGAATTTACTTTTGACACACCTATTACAATACTTCTCTTTTTCTTCAAATGCAGTAGGATAGGAAGAAGCTGGTCATTCCTATCAATGGTTTAAATTGCTTATGCTATCCTTTCATAATGGGAAGCCAGATCCTCAATAAATCTAAGAGCTGCGTGTGACCTGAGGGGTGCAGGGTATCACCCTGACTTTTCAACATTGGGAGAAAATGTTACTAAGTACAAGGTTTAAATCCAGTGTGTGAATATTGATGCTTAATAGTGTGTTAAGCTGTAAATCAGGGATGCATATGGCATTGTGCTGGACCCACATTTTTGTATAATATATAAACAGACTTTGGACTTTGCGACTGCAAGATACAGTGATGGGCTACCAACTTGGTTGGCTTCAAAAAAGAGTTGGTCCATTTAATAGAGGTTTGTGGGTTCACTGGCAATTAGGCTTGATGGCAGTGGGACAGCTGTGGAGGTCTTCCACTAGGACAGAGGTCCCCAAACTTGGCAACTTTAAGACTTGTGGATTTCAACTCCCAGAATTCTCTAGCCAGCTGCTGGCTGGAGAATTCTAGGAGTTGAAGTCCACAAGTCTTAAAGTTGCCAAGTTTGGAGACCTCGGCACTAAGAGATTAGTAGGTTTCCTTGTTCAATCAGTTGGCCACTCTGAAAACAGACTGATGCACTAGATAGACTAGGGGTCCAACCCATTAATATGGTGCTTATGTGTCTCCCCTCTTCCCAAATCTGGAGAGTGGTTATCATGGAGCTTCTACTATAGCAAGAAAGGTGCCATTCTTTTAATGTAACAGAAGAGCAAAATTAAAAGATGCATAGGCCATAATAACTGTATTGAAGTAATTGTTGGATAAAAGAATTGTAATTAAATGCATTAATCATAACTATGTTTAAATCATTTAATTAAAACATATCCTGTTTTTGTCTTAGATCCAGTTATTTGTTTATTGTGGTTCTTCCTAATCTTTGGACTTTTGTCCATGGGAAGCTGGGTAAAACCAGGTGGGCCAGTTTGCCTGATCGTCCACTTCTGGATAATGCATTCATTTGTGGGGAGAGATAAAAAAGATAAAAATAAAATAAAAAAAGATAAATAGTAATATAAATTATGTGTGAATTAACTATCCTTTACATTGTAAGGGTAAAGGTAAAATTTTCCCCTGTCCAATCATATTGACTCTAGGGGGCGCTGCTCACCTCTGTTTCCTAGCTGAGGGAGCCAGAATTGTCTCAAGACAATTCCTTCATCATGCGGCCAGCAAGACTATATGCCAAGGGTCTTCAAACTTTAAAGTTTAAGACTTGTGGACTTCAATTCCCAGAATTCCTGAGTTAACATGACTGGAGGAAGAATTCTGGGAGTTGAAGTCCACAGATCTTAAACTTGCCAAGTTTGAAGACCCCTGCTATATGCTGAGGCACATGGAACTCTGTTATCTTCCCCCCCAAAGTGGTACCTATTTATCTACTCACATGTGCATGCTTTTGAACTGCTAGGTGGGCAGGAGCTGAGGCAAGTAATGGGGACTCACTCTGTTGCACAGCACTTGGGTGTTGAACTCAGACTGTCAGCTTTCCAGCTGACGAGCTCAGCATCTTTAACTGCTGAACCATTGCACCTCTATTTCCATTGTAAACCTGTCTTGTCCTGTTGCCCACAGGTCCACAAGGGATTCTTCTGGAAGTGACCAGAGAAAGAAACTATGGCTTGTTTTCATTGACTTTCCAGCCAGTTCTGGAGAAGAGCCATCACACATTTCAGATACCACAATAAGCCACTCTTACACCGTATTGTGTCAGTGTGATGACCAGAAGGTATAAGCCAAGGTTTTCTAGCTAAGCTACAAGCTTGGTTTGCCACGTTTCTAAACACATCACCTCTAATTAGCTTTTGCTTGCATGACTCCCTTCCTGCCAAGCATTTTCTCTTCCATTTTCCTCCCAATGGTGCACAGTCTTTTGCTGAGAATCTTTTTCATAGCTGCCTCTTCTCATTCATTTTCCCTTTCCTTAACTTCACCTTTCTTTATCTCAAGTCCACATTTCTTTAACTTCTGAATCATCACTGCAACATTAAAAAGATGTTGAGATTCTGAAAAGAGTATGGAGAAGAGCAACAAAGATGATTAGGGGGCTGGAGGCTAAAACATATGAAGAACACTTGCAGGAATTGGGTATGTCTAGTCTAGTGAAAAGAAGGAATAGGGGAGACATGATAGCAGTCTTCCAATATTTGAAGGGCTGCCAGAAAGATGAGAATGTCAACCTATTCTCCAAAGCTTCAGAAGGCAAGACAAAACCAACTAATCAAGGACAGAAGCAACCCAGAACTAAGGACAAATTTCCTAACATGACAACAATCAACCGGTAGAATGGTTTGCCTTCAGAAATTGTGGGTGCTCCAGTACTGGAGGATTTCAAGAAGAGACTGGACAGCCATTTATCTGAAATGGTATAGGGTTTCATGCGTGAGCAGGAGACCTCCAAAGTTTCTTTTGTTATTCTGTTATTTCTATTCCCATCTTGCTATTGTTGCATCTCTGAATACCCTACATCTTTGCTCCCTTTCCTCCTTGGGCTTAAGATTCATTAGCCTTCCATCTCTTGATCAGATTCCTCAGTAAAAGATTAATCCAAAAGGTTTTGCCTTGCCTTTCCCTTGCAAATGTGATTTGACTGTTTTTTTAGCCCTTTTGCTCCCTTAGAAAAAACATTGAACATTTGAAGACACCCAAACCCACTTATGAAAAGTGCCTTCATGTCACTGATACATTTCTTAAATGAAACATTATGTCAACCTTTCTTTGAGAAGGAACAGCAACAATTGTGTTGGGAATCTCAGCATCTCTACACACGGATGGAAATGAAGCAGAAGAAAAGGCTACACTTCGGTTGATTTCATGCTCTCCAGAGCACTTTCTACCTTTTAACAAGGTAGCAAATATACAATGACTCCTTCAGATTTTCCAGGTTCTGCATGAAGCAGGATTATGCTTGGCTACACCTGTACTTGGCTAGTTGCTATGATTTGCAGTACTATAATGGATTCTTTCAAAACCTATAAACTAGTCAAGTTGCAGGAACTCTAGGTCAGAGTTTTAGATGTTTCCCCAAGCTAGCTGGGGAAGGCTGAGAATTGAAACCCACACTTCCACACAAATGTCCACACACATGAAGTGTTTTACTCATTTGGAGAAAGTGTTTTGTGATTCTATACCATACAAAGCATTTACAAAAAGAGGAGAAGGCCAAAGAACACAAGGCAAACCCAGAAGAAGATGGAGAGAGAACATCAAATAACAATGATTGAGGCCACAAGAAGTGCAAGAACCTGAACTTTGTATCTCTTTCAATACTCAAAGTGATAAAAGAGGAGTAGAAGAAGAAGAAGAAGAAGAAGAAGAAGAAGAAGAAGAAGAAGAAGAAGAAGAAGAAGAAGAAGAAGAAGAAGAAGAAGAAGAAGAAGAAGATCCACATATGTTAACATTGCCAAGATTGAGAAACACTGCTCTAGACTGACTTGGCAATTCAAAGTTGCTTTTCCAATACCCAAAAAGTCTCATTCCCCATGAAAGAGGCAATCTTCATTATGTGCTTTTGATTTTTTTTTCTGAGCTTAGTATTGAGAGATAACACAAGAAATTGCTCCCTCCTCCAGTGATCTTTGTCTCACATACTCTGTCTTGTCTTCTATGGAAAGAGGTCCTTTAAGATGCTTTTCCTTGGAGTTTAATTGCAACCTGGGAAGCCACAGTGAAAGATCAGAAGCTCACACATACCTATTTATTACCTCTTAGCTGAATGAAATGTAAGAACTCTGTACCAATTTTGGAGAATTTACCTAAATTTTTCTTCTGCTTTTAGAGCTGCTAATTTCTTTTGTATGAAATTGAAGAAGGAGGGAATACTGTATACATCCTTCGAGGGTAAAAAAAATGGCAATTTTTGGTATATTTCCTCTAAAATGGGGAGTTGCATTTAGTTATCAAACAAAAACTTTTTTTAATAGTCCTATATTGTTTGAATTGGAATTGGGGCCAAACCATGGCTAATAGATTTAGCATGTTTTGCATGCAGAGTCAGAACCAAGTGAGTACATCTAATCTTCCTCATCTGGATTTTTTTTTTAATAGCAAGGTAGACCTACTGATAATTATGGAGAATGGATGCTAGCTAGAGTATACCAATCTGGACGAGAGAGATGAATAACCTGGTCTGACACAAAGTAACTTATGAATTCTTCTACACTTTCTTAAACATTTTAAAATCATAGACGAAAGCCACATGATGCAGAAAAGAGATGCTGTCTGTCCTTGGATGGAAACAACTTGGGAATCTCATATACATGTACCCTGGAGTTCTATGATGGCAAAACAGTAGTGCATATAAAATGCACTAAATAAAAACAAATATCACTTCATTTGAAATCTGTAATTCCTTGGCTCATATGCTTCATTGTTCATATGAGCTGCATGATTATTCACATAAAGATCTCTAATATAATGACCAAGCTGAATATTTTGTTCAACCAACAGACTGCAAGGCTACTCTGGGGTAGTGGAGGGGGAGAGATTACAGTCAAAATTTGTTTTCCCTTGCAAAGCAAGATTCTTGGCAAAAAAAACCTCCAGTGGAATTAGGCTTTGCAAAGGGATTCTGCATCCTTGAGTAATGAGACTGGGAAACTGGGAAAGCATTACCCATTCACTCATTTCTCACTGTACGGCATTCCGATTTCATGACACTTCATAATAAATCATTGCTTATCACTCACATGGGAACATAACATGGCTCAAGTTAAGATTATGATTGCAGAGAAGAAACATGAATTGCTTTATATCAGAGCCTTTTGATCATCTTCTGGCCTCCTGCAGGCGTTCTTTTTTATTATTATTATTGTTGTGATATTTACTGTTGTTTAAGGCATAAATAAAAGAGAAGGAAAACAGAGAGTGGAAATTATGAAAGGGATTCTGCAATCCTAAATGAATTTATTTGGTTTGGGAAACTGGGAAAGCATTACCCATTCACTCATTTCTCACTGTACTTTTTTCATGACACTTCATAATAAATCATTGCTTATCACTCACATGGGAACATAACATGGCTCAAGTTAAGATTCGTTAGCGATTGCAGAGAAGAAACATGAATTGCTTTATATCAGAGCCTTTTGATCATCTTCTGGCCTCCTGCAGGCGTTCTTTTTTATTATTATTATTGTTGTGATATTTACTGTTGTTTAAGGCATAAATAAAAGAGAAGGAAAACAGAGAAAATATGAATAATGTAAATGAATTTATTTGGTTTATTTATGCTTTTGATGTAAGTATTTGGCAATTACATAGCATAGAAATTTTTGAAAGACACAAGGGAGAAAAATTGGGTGGAGAGGGATGGGGTGAATGCTGTAGCATATAAATGGGATGTTGTTCAGTCACTAAGCTGTGTCCAACTCTTCACAACCCCATGGACACCTGCCCGCACTGGGCACCTGCCCCCGCTGGACACCTGCCCCCGCTGCCCCCGCTGGACACCTGACCCCGCTGGACACGTGCCTCCGCTGTCTTCTTCTCTCTCCAAGTCTGCCTGAACTCATGCCCACTGTGTCGATGACCCTATCTAATTCAGGGAGCCAACCCCTGGTCCACAGCTTTGTACTGGTCCACAGCCCATTAGGAACTGGGCCATGCAAGTGGCAGGTGAGTGTGCAAGCACACGAAGCTCCCTTTGCACAAGCAGTGGACACACACTCAAATCCACCACTCCCTGCCTCTCTATCACTTCTGCTGCTGATCCGCAGAGCTAGATAGCTTGGGGACCGATTCTAACCAATCAAGGGGAAACTAGAAGTCTATTAAGAGCATTCAGTAGTGGTACATATACCTTGTTGGGGAAAACTGGAAGGTGGGCTTTCTCAGAAAGAGCCCAGTTGGCAGTGACACTGAATAGGCTACCTTGATCAGAAACTTCAATTTTAACTGGAATAAGGCATCTTCCCCTGATGTCCATAGTCCTTTCCCAACCAAAATCTCAGCTGATTACAGCTCACATGATGTGAAGGTCTATGTCATAACATCTTTATGCCTTGGATTAGAGGCCACAACCTTCTTCACTGACCTACAGATGATGTAGGAAATGTCATAACATCATGAAGAAACAAACAGGATTTTTTTTCAATTAATTTGTTCTTTTTGGGGAATTAAATTTTTGGATTGGAAAGGAAGTCTATCAAAAGACATATTTGCCCCAAATGACTCATTGTTTGGGGATAATATCTCTATAACTCAGCTTTTTGGCCATGGTGGTACAGTGGTTAAAATGCAGTATTGCACTCATTGCAGGCTAACTCTGCCCACAGCCAGGAGTTTGATCCTAACTGGCTTAGGATCTGATTAGGCTAACTGAGCAGATCAAGGTTGACTCAGCCTTCCAACCTTCCGAGGTCTGTAAAATGAGGACCCAGATTGTTGGGAGCAATATGCAGAATGTGTAAATCACTTATAGGGAACTGAAAACACAATGAAGTGGTATATAAGTCTAAGTGCTATTGCTATTTTTGCCATTGGATTTCAATGGTGTTAACTTAGTGAACTGAATACCGCTCATTGGGTACTGAATGATGTGTGTGGTTCTTGAGCCCCTCTGCCTTAAATCAATTCCCCATGCTGTTGAAGAACCAATTGTCTGCATTTTAAACTACCTTACCTCAAATATTGTTATAATTTGTTAGGATTCACAGAAACAGGTATGACTCAATAGGATAAGAAGATGACATAACAATATTAACCCCTTTGGAAGGGTAGGTAATGGTAGGAAAAATATATGCAACTGTATCATGCTCACTTTCTTATGAACTTGGAAGGGGAATAATTTGGAGCAGAAACTCAGACAAGTGAAATGACCATTCCTGTAAGGTTGATGAACTTAAAGCTAAGTCCATCATTGTTGCTTGTAATTTTTTAAAGATGGAAATAAAAATGTCACAAATGTGTTTGATTTAAGCTCTTGTCTTTTCAAAGACATTTTAGCTATTGTCAGCTTTCCCAGGTACATCAGACAGGAAATACGACCAGATGAGCTAATTCTAGTTTACTGTAAAGCTACTTTGACAGAATCTTGCAAGTCTCAAAGTACAATTCTCTCACTGTTTCTTTCACAGCCTGAGAACTTAGAGTGGGAGAGTTCTTTCTGAGTCTGTAGTGCAGAGGTCTCCAAACTTGGCAACTTTAAGACTTGTGGACTGCAACTCCCAGAATTCTAGCTGGCTGGCTGGAGAATACAGCTCATCAGTCTGGAACCCACATCACGTATCTGATATTAACACAGTTGAGAAAGTCCAGAAATACTTCACCAGAAGAGTTCTACACTCCTCTACTTGTTGCAGAATACCTTATGCCACCAGACTTGAAATTCTAGACCTAAAAACCTAGAGCTATGCTGTCTTCGGTCCGATCTAAGTATAGTATATAAAATCATACATTGCAATGTCCTACCGGTCAATGAATACTTCAGCTTCAACCATAACAATACAAGAGCACACAATAGATACAAATCAAGGTTAATTGCACCAAACTTGCTTGCAGGAAATACAACTTCAGCAACAGAGTGGTCAATGTCTGGAATACTCTACCTGACTCTGTGGTTTCTTCCCCAAACCCCAAAACTTTAACCTTAGACTTTCTACTATTAACCTCACCCCTTTCCTAAGAGGTCTGTAGGGTGTGCATAAGCATACCAACGTGCCTACCATCCCTGTCCTATTGTTTCTTTTATTGTTTCTTTTATTGTTTCTTTTATTTTTCTTATATGTATTCATTTCATGTATTCATAACTATGTTTACCCTTATACTTATTATCTTGTGTTTATTGACAAATCAAATAAATAAATAAAATAAAATTCTGGGAGTTGAAGTCCACAAGTCTTAAAGTTGCCAAGTTTGGAGACCTCTGCTCTAGTCCCTTCTAATCCAACAGTATAATTGGCTATAACTGGTATGACTCACCTTCTCTTTCCTCTCCTCCTGTACAGGGCTAGCACACTAGCCTACTTGCCAGACTGCACAATGTCTTTCTTCCCAATAATTCCCCTTAATCCACCACTGTCCTTGAATTCAAGTATTACATGTCTGCCTAGCTCCTCTCCCTCCCTCCCTCCTGGCACTGCCTTTCACCCACTCACCTATTATTTATTTATTTATTTGTTTGTTTGTTTATTTATTAATCCTATATGCTTGCCGGCAGCATGAACAATAAATGTTAGCAATAGCAATAACACTTAGACTTATATACCACTTCATAGTGCTTTACAGCCCCCGCTAAGTGATTTACAGAGTCAGCATATTGCCCCCAACAATCTGGGTCCTCATTTTACTGACCTCGGAAGGATGGAAGGCTGAGTCAACCTTGATCTACTCAGAATTGAACTCCTGGAACGAGCAGTAGTTAGTTTGCCGTACTGCAGTCTAAACCCCTGCGCCATCGCCACCATTAAAATGTAATATTTTCCGCACTATCTCCCACCCTTGAGCATTCTGCTGTAATTCCACACGTACGCTGATTTGGTCCTAAACTTCCTGATACTGCCTGATCAATTCACAAAGTACCTCTCCCCCCATTTTAGCTTTTTCAATCTGCTCCTCTCCATGTCAATTGGACCACAATTCTCAGTCAGCCTTTGCAATTCACAGCATCTATGTGGGATAAAGGAGGTTTAATGAGAAAAAGATGTTATGGAAATATCCAGAACTTCCTTTACATGTAGGACAATGGACTTAGTGAACACCAAGCATCTTCACAGTTTTCTTGGTATTAGTTGTTTTTGTCTCTGCTTTTCTGCCACTGGCAGAAATAAAGGAGCATGGAAAGTTCTATAGATTTTTAGATCTGTAGTGATAGCAGTCTAGGGATAGCAATGAAATTTCTCATTGAAAGGGACAGGTGTGGTCAAGGAAGTTCATGTGAACAGCACATCTTTCCACACCCCCTCCCTGGTTATTTGCTGTGGATTGAAGGAAGGCAACAGAGAATTGGAAAGAATATATAATTATCCAAGAGGGGTTTCCTCCCCCCCTCCTGTTTAATTTGTTTCAGGCCTTTGATTAACCCCTTGATCATGCAATCAAGCCTGAGATTGAAGCATGTTAAGTGGTTCTCCTCAGTTATGTGTTTCTATTTGCCTGAAAAATCACCAGGGAAAGAAAGAGAAGTTTTTCTAGGAGAAATTAACTGCTGGAGAAAAAAAAAGTGAAGACTGCAGACATTTTCTGTTTTAAAAAATCATGGTAGCTTCACAGCAGAAATATCTTTTATGAGTGCTTCTATTATAGTTTGAATTAAATGCTGAAACGGTATTCAATTTCCTGAAATTTCTTCCCCTGCAAAAGACAATTCTATTTTTCAAACTTATTTTCAGAAGGTTGGAAATGTTCTTTTATACTGTTTTTAGGCCTATGTTTATTATTATGAGCTAATGAAAGAGGATGCTTGCTTTCTGCCCATCTCTTCATCAACCTGCAACCTGCCTTCCATTACAGCAGATTGTATGAGAATTGCTAGAAAAAAAGATGCAAGATACTTTTCAGAACTGTGCTAATACAGGAAAGTATTGTTTTCTATGTGGGGGGAAGGTTTATATGCCTACAGATATATCTACACTGGTGTTTCTCAGCCTCAGCAACTTTAAGATGTGTGGACTTCAACTCCCAGAACTCGCAAGCTGACTGGGGAATTCTGGGAATTGAAGTTCACGCATCTTAAAGTTGCTGAGTTTGAAAAACACTGATCTATACTGAGACTAAATGGAACCTCTCATGCTTTGAACTGAAGATCACAGAAGGATTTCTTTCCTGTCCTGCATTTTGTAACTGAGCAGTGCATCCTGTCCCCTGCCTGTTTTTTTTCTTTTTTTTCCCTATTGATCTTCACTGTAAGAAGAGCCAGTTTTCTCCACTGTCTTTTACAGGGTATAAAGTGGCTTTGCAAGACTTGTGTATTTACTCAGTGTGATAAAACAATTCACAATCCACCTTCAACTTGGAACAACAACACTTTTTGGGGGTGGGGGGATGGGGGGTGGAAATCAGCAGAAGATTCACAGAGTGCTACTTAGCACACTGTCCACCCACAATATTCTGAGAAAGATACACCTGCTTCTAGGAATGGTGCTATAGGCTGAGTTTGATATCTAATAATATTGTTTGTTTAGGTTTGTTATTAAAAGGTCATTTTATGTATCTTACTTGTTTAGTGTGAGGCAGAATTAAAAATACCCAAAGAATAAATGTCTAAACGTACAAATATAATGGGGTGGGCAACTATGACCCTTTTATGACACATGGACTTCAAATCCCAGAATTCCTGAGCCAAAGTGGTATGATAAAAGTGGCACATTTGACCTGTGTTTCCTTTGGCCCTGAATTGAAGAACTTGTACTTTGTGTTTGTCTCAAGAAAACCTGAATAATTACAGAACTGCTTTATAAAATAATAACAACCACATTTGCCTATTCCAGGTCCTTGGGAAAGACTCATTGGGTGCATAAAAATACCAAATCCACCCTAAACATCTGCTGACTGTAACCATAACAATAATAATACATGTTTATTTGCACATTCAATGCAAGGCACGAACAGTCAGTGAACATTATCTACAGCTATTCTTGGGCAAATATTGTGATGCCACAACAACAGGTAGACAGGTAGGAATAAGGGTAGGGGTAAAAAAACCCAGGATGCTGGTTGTAACCATGTAATCCCAAGTCCCATCTTTTGTTAATGAGTATCATGTAGTAAAGAAGGTTCAGTTGGTTTCCCCTCATATAAGGCATGCATGCCCTCCAGGCATTGCGACAGGATTGTGACAGGCTTCCTTGACAGAACACCTGGAAATAAATTGGCATATTTGGGTTTCTGGAGTGCTTTAGGGTACTCACAATGTAGGCCTTTCTCCTTGCTGGACCCAGAATAATCCTTTCCTTAGGAAATTATTCTGCTAAATTCAAATTTAATTTGCACCCATCATTCCCACTCAATCCCTACATCTAGGTCACAGCAAGCACACCTGTCACTCAGCTCAGCTAGTAAAAAATATACCTTGATGTTTATTTATTAAACATCAGGAAAGATCAAAAGCAGTTAATTGGCAAAATGGGACAAAGACAGACAAAAGCATGGAGAAAGAGAAATATCAATCACCAGCTCCTATTTTATATTCATGTTATTCATATGATATATATCTCTTGAGCAATAGATCAAAAGAGCCAATCTGGTGTAGCAGTGAAGACATCAGTTAGAAACCGTGAGTTCTAGTCCTGCTTCAGGCACAAGGCTATCTGAGTGACTATGGGCCAGTCACTTTCTCTCAGCCTTAGTAAGGTGGCAATGGCAAACCACTTCTGAAAAACCTTGCCAGAAAACTGAAGGGACTTGTTCAGCCAGTCTCTGAGAATTGACCACAATTAGATGGAAAAAAAAGAAATACAACAAAAGGCACAGAACTTCTCAGAGCCCCTGGAAACAATGCTGTAGATAGTTAGCATGGACAGTTTCAAAAGGAGTAAGCTTGGGTTATTCCATCTTAAACCCATTTATATGCCTAAGAACAGTAGAATAGATATGGAAAGCAGATCACCAGGTGATCCCTTCTCTATTCTACCCCTAAGAGAGATAATGGGAGGATGATCTATACCACAGCCCCCTTCCCATCATCTCCATGCACTGAATAGTGTACTCTACCAAAGTATCATCAACACACCAAAGTACATGCATCTTCCATTTTTAGCCCTTGTACAATCTACAAACATGGATGAGCATTTCCCTGTTTTGCAATACTTTAGTTTATGCTTTGGCCCATATATGGATTTTTGCATATATTGCACACCAGTGTTTCTTTCTCTGGCTGTTCAAAATCTGGTGCTTGGCATATGAAATTTTCATCTTTCAGATCACCTTTCAGAGTCACTATCAAGTCAGATAAATGGGCCAAAACCCAGGCCAAAAAAATAATTTGAGAAAACATCTCAGACAAGCCCCTTCCTAGTGCACAGGAAGATAAATTGAGGAAGGATGAAGTATATTCTATCTTCAAGATTCTGTTACTTTTCCTTCCGATAAAAGTATTTTCGACCTTTATGGCATTGGTCTGGTATGGTCTATCTTGCTGAGGTGACATCAGGGAGATAGGTAGAAATATACCTTGAATATACCTCTATGAATGTTACAATGTAGTTTTTGCAGCCTTGTTTGACAAGATCCTCAAAAAATCTGAAAAAAATAAGTTCTAAAAGCTGGCTAGCTTATTTGGATTCATTATCCAAGAAAGCTATTCCTTATTCTGTTTTGTTTTTAAATAACAATCATATTTTCATTCTTTTTCTTTTTTTACAAGGACAAACATTCAGTCTAGGTCCTCATCCTTAATTTCAGGTCCAAACCCAAGGATGACATAGTGAAAGCTATTCAAGTTCAATCCTTTATTTGCTTCCACCTAACAGACAGAATCTTGCCAAGCAAAAGCCACAACTTGTAAACTACTAGATATGTCTTGAGAGAGTCTTAAGTGTGGCTACCCTGAACCTCTTCCCCCTTCCCTCCATATAGTTTGGGACTTTGCAATCTCTTAATCTGGGTCTTTCTCTGGGAAAACTATGTGTTTCCAAAATTCCTAGCCACTGATTCTCCAGGTGTACATTCCATCACAATAACAGACACATCTCTTCTATGCCACGTTGCAGGATTATTATTATGCCTGCATCCTGTTACTCTGTTTTAGGTTGTATAAATTCCACCAAATTAAGCTTCATTGTGCTTTTCCATCAACATCACTTCATGGTCCTTTGTAACAGGGCAAAGTCCATTTTTAAGAACAATTTTACAGCTAAAATAACACAGATTTATGTAATTTGCCTTGAGTTCACATGCACAACACGATTCTTGCTATATTACATTTCTGCTTTCATTATCTTAATGAAAATCATTATAATTATTATGATTTAATGCTGGCTTTTCTTCATGCATCTACTGACATTCCATTTCTTAACTTAATTCTTCTTTGGTAAAGTTCAGCAAGGTTTATTAACACATCTTTGCTGCAGATATAGTGACCTGATGCACCGGCAAAATGTTTTTCTTTTCAAATTCAGAATCATGTCCAATTGCAAGGAAGCATTTATTTGCAATCTTAAAATGCTTCTAATGGGCAGTAAGAATATCTTGAGGGACAGGAGGAAAAGACACAACTGTGACAACAGTCAGATAAGAGAAATCTGAGCCCACAGAAGGAATGTAATTTGAGAAAATATCTCAGACTTGACCCTCCCTACTTCTCTTGAAGATAAAAGAAGGTAAGGTGGAGGTGCATTCAGACTTGCAAGATTCTGTTACTGTAACATTAAATAAAACTGATAAAAATGTTATCATTCATAACTTTAGTTTCTCAGTCTGGTTTACCTGAAAGGGCTAACAATGCTGTTTTGTTTTGTTTTTGTCTGCATAACATTGTTTTGTTTCATTTTGTTTTGCAATTCCAATCCAGGTCTGACTTTTTTTTAGGACATGAGATCTTGTTATTACTATTTTATATGGGTTTTAGACTTGAATGTATGTCTTTCCCTTTAACATGCCCTTTCCTATTACAATAATGAGACAATACACTACTCTATTTATATAGTATCCAAGCTGAGAAGGGACTTAACACTGGCTCAATTTAATGGTCTCTCTTCAGGAATTTTGGAAGGCAAATACAGGTGAAACTTGAAAAATTAGAATATCATGCAAAAGTCCATTTATTTCCGTAATGCAACTTAACAGGTGAAACTAATATATGAGATAAACTCATTACATGCAAAACAAGATAGGTCAAGCCATGATTTGTCATAATTGTGATGATTATGGCTTACAGCTCATAAAACCCCCAAATCCACAATCTCAGAAAATTAGAATATTGTGAAAAGGTGCAATATTCTAGGATCAAAGTGTCCCACTCTAATCAGCTAATTAAGCCATAACACCTGCAAAGGGTTCCTGAGCCTTTAAATGGTCTCTCAGTCTGGTTCAGTAGGAATCACAATCATGGGAAAGACTGCTGACCTGACAGTTGTGCAGAAAACCATCATTGACACCCTCCATAAGGAGATAAAGCCTCAAAAGAAGTTGGATGTTCCCAAAGTGCTATATCAAAGCACATTAATAGAAACTTATGTGGAAGGGAAAAATGTGGAAGAAAAAGGTGCACAAGCAGCAGGGATGAATGCAGCCTGGAGAGGATTGTCAGGAAAAGGCCATTCAAAAGTGTTGGGGACTTTCACAAGGAGTGGACTGAGGCTGGAGTCAGTGCATGAAGAGCCACTACACACAGACGGATCCTGGACATGGGCTTTAAATGTCGTCAGAAGCATCTTACCTGGGCTAAAGAAAAACAGACCTGGTCTGCTGCTCAGTGGTCCAAAGTCCTCTTTTCTGATGAGAGCAACTTTTGCATCTCATTTGGAAACCAAGGACCCAGAGTCTGGGGGAAGAATGGAGGGGCACACACTGCAAGATGCTTGAAGTCCAGTGTGAAGTTTCCACAGTCTGTGTTGATTTGGGGAGCCATGTCATCTGCTGGTGTTGGTCCACTGTGCTTCATTAAGTCCAGGGTCAACGCAGCCCTCTATCAGGAGATTTTGGAGCACCTCATGCTTCCTTCCGCAGATGAGCTTTATGGGGATGCTGACTTCATTTTCCAGCAGGACTTGGCACCTGCCCACACTGCCAAAAGCACCAAAACCTGGTTCAATGACCGTGGGATTACTGTGCTTGATTGGCCAGCAAACTCGCCTGAGAATCTATGGGGCATTGCCAAGAAAAAGATGAGAGACATGAGACGGAACAATGCAGAAGAGCTGAAGGCCACTATTGAAGCATCCTGGTCTTCCATAACACCTCAGCAGTGCCACAGGCTGATAGCTTCCATGCCACACCGCACTGAGGCAGTAATTGCTGCAAAAGGGGCCCAAACCAAGTACTGAGTACATATGCATGCTTATACTTTTCAGAGGTCCAATATTGTTCTATGTACAATCCTTGTTTTACTGATTGCATGTAACAGTCTAATTTTCTGAGTTTGTGGATTTGGGGTTTTCATGAGCTGTAAGCCATAATCATCACAATTATGACAAATCACGGCTTGAACTATCTTGTTTTGCATGTAATGAGTCAATCTCATATATTAGTTTCACCTTTAAAGTTGCATTACGGAAATAAATGAACTTTTGCATGATATTCTAATTTTTCGAGTTTCACCTGTAGAACAAAAAATTCCATATGTTGTTTCAATATGTCCATAGAATCTATTGCCCACATTTTATTTTACTGCTATTTATACAGATATTAAACCTATTTTATCTCCCCTTGTCTGATAAAATATCCAGGTCTTTCTGATACTTTCCACATATGAACTGTTTTCTGATCAAAGGGAATTTATTTTTCTCTCCTTGATTAGTTTCCATTCATTGCTTCTTGTCCTGCTTTCAGGTGCTTTTCATCCATCAATATAGAATAACATTTAAACAATGCTGGATAAGGAAAGAGACGTTATAGATAGATGATTGATAGATGGATAGATAGATATAGATAGATAGATATAGATAGATGAATATATATATGGATATAGATAGATATAGATAGAGAGAGAGGAGTGGTAGATATAGATAGATATTTTAATCCACCTCTCTTACAATTGTAGCTCTATATCCTTGGTATAAACAGTACTCTGATTCTTAGTTCTAAAGACAGTTTACAATTCCTAAAGCAGAATTTTGAATTAATTTTCTATCTGTGGAATTCAGCCTCAGAATTATTTAAAATGTTAAGTTACCTACCCTTTTTTCATCCAAACTACCCTAACTTGAGCCTTTTCTGGATGTGGCACCTCTAAAACTTCTGAGAGGCTTTTTAAGGAGAATCTACAACTTCATGTTCCAGATGCTTATGTTCTTTATCATTTTCTAGCATGAGCTTTTATGGTCCCAATGTTACTGTCCTTTTCAAAAACTTTGTTAGCTCTGTAGGTATGGGGAAAAGCTCCTTAATTAGGATGATATAAGAGTATCCATGAAGCGTGTGGACTGTGAGCCCTATGAATTAAGCTGCATGCTTGACCAAGCATCTGAAATAAATTGGTATGTTTGGTTGACTGGAGTGCTTTGGGGAGTTCACAATATACGTCTGGTTCCTTGCTGGATCCAGAATCCTTTTGTTGAGATTTTGTCTGTTAATTTCCAATTTAATTTGCCTCCTTCTTCCCTCCACACACATACATTCCCATTCAATCCCTACATCTAGGTCATAGCAAGCACACCCACCACTCAGTTCAGCTAGCAAAAAAACTACATATACCTTGATGTTTATTTATTAAACATCAGGAAAGATCAAAAGCAGTTAATTGGCAAAATGGGACAAAGACAGACAAAAGCATGGAGAAAGAGAAATATCAATCACCAGCTCCTATTTTATATTCATGTTATTCATATGATATATATCTCTTGAGCAATAGATCAAAAGAGCCAATCTGGTGTAGCAGTGAAGACATCAGTTAGAAACCGTGAGTTCTAGTCCTGCTTCAGGCACAAGGCTATCTGAGTGACTATGGGCCAGTCACTTTCTCTCAGCCTTAGTAAGGTGGCAATGGCAAACCACTTCTGAAAAACCTTGCCAGAAAACTGAAGGGACTTGTTCAGCCAGTCTCTGAGAATTGACCACAATTAGATGGAAAAAAAGAAATACAACAAAAGGCACAGAACTTCTCAGAGCCCCTGGAAACAATGCTGTAGATAGTTAGCATGGACAGTTTCAAAAGGAGTAAGCTTGGGTTATTCCATCTTAAACCCATTTATATGCCTAAGAACAGTAGAATAGATATGGAAAGCAGATCACCAGGTGATCCCTTCTCTATTCTACCCCTAAGAGAGATAATGGGAGGATGATCTATACCACAGCCCCCTTCCCATCATCTCCATGCACTGAATAGTGTACTCTACCAAAGTATCATCAACACACCAAAGTACATGCATCTTCCATTTTTAGCCCTTGTACAATCTACAAACATGGATGAGCATTTCCCTGTTTTGCAATACTTTAGTTTATGCTTTGGCCCATATATGGATTTTTGCATATATTGCACACCAGTGTTTCTTTCTCTGGCTGTTCAAAATCTGGTGCTTGGCATATGAAATTTTCATCTTTCAGATCACCTTTCAGAGTCACTATCAAGTCAGATAAATGGGCCAAAACCCAGGCCAAAAAAATAATTTGAGAAAACATCTCAGACAAGCCCCCTTCCTAGTGCACAGGAAGATAAATTGAGGAAGGATGAAGTATATTCTATCTTCAAGATTCTGTTACTTTTCCTTCCGATAAAAGTATTTTCGACCTTTATGGCATTGGTCTGGTATGGTCTATCTTGCTGAGGTGACATCAGGGAGATAGGTAGAAATATACCTTGAATATACCTCTATGAATGTTACAATGTAGTTTTTGCAGCCTTGTTTGACAAGATCCTCAAAAAATCTGAAAAAAATAAGTTCTAAAAGCTGGCTAGCTTATTTGGATTCATTATCCAAGAAAGCTATTCCTTATTCTGTTTTGTTTTTAAATAACAATCATATTTTCATTCTTTTTCTTTTTTTACAAGGACAAACATTCAGTCTAGGTCCTCATCCTTAATTTCAGGTCCAAACCCAAGGATGACATAGTGAAAGCTATTCAAGTTCAATCCTTTATTTGCTTCCACCTAACAGACAGAATCTTGCCAAGCAAAAGCCACAACTTGTAAACTACTAGATATGTCTTGAGAGAGTCTTAAGTGTGGCTACCCTGAACCTCTTCCCCCTTCCCTCCATATAGTTTGGGACTTTGCAATCTCTTAATCTGGGTCTTTCTCTGGGAAAACTATGTGTTTCCAAAATTCCTAGCCACTGATTCTCCAGGTGTACATTCCATCACAATAACAGACACATCTCTTCTATGCCACGTTGCAGGATTATTATTATGCCTGCATCCTGTTACTCTGTTTTAGGTTGTATAAATTCCACCAAATTAAGCTTCATTGTGCTTTTCCATCAACATCACTTCATGGTCCTTTGTAACAGGGCAAAGTCCATTTTTAAGAACAATTTTACAGCTAAAATAACACAGATTTATGTAATTTGCCTTGAGTTCACATGCACAACACGATTCTTGCTATATTACATTTCTGCTTTCATTATCTTAATGAAAATCATTATAATTATTATGATTTAATGCTGGCTTTTCTTCATGCATCTACTGACATTCCATTTCTTAACTTAATTCTTCTTTGGTAAAGTTCAGCAAGGTTTATTAACACATCTTTGCTGCAGATATAGTGACCTGATGCACCGGCAAAATGTTTTTCTTTTCAAATTCAGAATCATGTCCAATTGCAAGGAAGCATTTATTTGCAATCTTAAAATGCTTCTAATGGGCAGTAAGAATATCTTGAGGGACAGGAGGAAAAGACACAACTGTGACAACAGTCAGATAAGAGAAATCTGAGCCCACAGAAGGAATGTAATTTGAGAAAATATCTCAGACTTGACCCTCCCTACTTCTCTTGAAGATAAAAGAAGGTAAGGTGGAGGTGCATTCAGACTTGCAAGATTCTGTTACTGTAACATTAAATAAAACTGATAAAAATGTTATCATTCATAACTTTAGTTTCTCAGTCTGGTTTACCTGAAAGGGCTAACAATGCTGTTTTGTTTTGTTTTTGTCTGCATAACATTGTTTTGTTTCATTTTGTTTTGCAATTCCAATCCAGGTCTGACTTTTTTTTAGGACATGAGATCTTGTTATTACTATTTTATATGGGTTTTAGACTTGAATGTATGTCTTTCCCTTTAACATGCCCTTTCCTATTACAATAATGAGACAATACACTACTCTATTTATATAGTATCCAAGCTGAGAAGGGACTTAACACTGGCTCAATTTAATGGTCTCTCTTCAGGAATTTTGGAAGGCAAATACAGGTGAAACTTGAAAAATTAGAATATCATGCAAAAGTCCATTTATTTCCGTAATGCAACTTAACAGGTGAAACTAATATATGAGATAAACTCATTACATGCAAAACAAGATAGGTCAAGCCATGATTTGTCATAATTGTGATGATTATGGCTTACAGCTCATAAAACCCCCAAATCCACAATCTCAGAAAATTAGAATATTGTGAAAAGGTGCAATATTCTAGGATCAAAGTGTCCCACTCTAATCAGCTAATTAAGCCATAACACCTGCAAAGGGTTCCTGAGCCTTTAAATGGTCTCTCAGTCTGGTTCAGTAGGAATCACAATCATGGGAAAGACTGCTGACCTGACAGTTGTGCAGAAAACCATCATTGACACCCTCCATAAGGAGATAAAGCCTCAAAAGAAGTTGGATGTTCCCAAAGTGCTATATCAAAGCACATTAATAGAAACTTATGTGGAAGGGAAAAATGTGGAAGAAAAAGGTGCACAAGCAGCAGGGATGAATGCAGCCTGGAGAGGATTGTCAGGAAAAGGCCATTCAAAAGTGTTGGGGACTTTCACAAGGAGTGGACTGAGGCTGGAGTCAGTGCATGAAGAGCCACTACACACAGACGGATCCTGGACATGGGCTTTAAATGTCGTCAGAAGCATCTTACCTGGGCTAAAGAAAAACAGACCTGGTCTGCTGCTCAGTGGTCCAAAGTCCTCTTTTCTGATGAGAGCAACTTTTGCATCTCATTTGGAAACCAAGGACCCAGAGTCTGGGGGAAGAATGGAGGGGCACACACTGCAAGATGCTTGAAGTCCAGTGTGAAGTTTCCACAGTCTGTGTTGATTTGGGGAGCCATGTCATCTGCTGGTGTTGGTCCACTGTGCTTCATTAAGTCCAGGGTCAACGCAGCCCTCTATCAGGAGATTTTGGAGCACCTCATGCTTCCTTCCGCAGATGAGCTTTATGGGGATGCTGACTTCATTTTCCAGCAGGACTTGGCACCTGCCCACACTGCCAAAAGCACCAAAACCTGGTTCAATGACCGTGGGATTACTGTGCTTGATTGGCCAGCAAACTCGCCTGAGAATCTATGGGGCATTGCCAAGAAAAAGATGAGAGACATGAGACGGAACAATGCAGAAGAGCTGAAGGCCACTATTGAAGCATCCTGGTCTTCCATAACACCTCAGCAGTGCCACAGGCTGATAGCTTCCATGCCACACCGCACTGAGGCAGTAATTGCTGCAAAAGGGGCCCAAACCAAGTACTGAGTACATATGCATGCTTATACTTTTCAGAGGTCCAATATTGTTCTATGTACAATCCTTGTTTTACTGATTGCATGTAACAGTCTAATTTTCTGAGTTTGTGGATTTGGGGTTTTCATGAGCTGTAAGCCATAATCATCACAATTATGACAAATCACGGCTTGAACTATCTTGTTTTGCATGTAATGAGTCAATCTCATATATTAGTTTCACCTTTAAAGTTGCATTACGGAAATAAATGAACTTTTGCATGATATTCTAATTTTTCGAGTTTCACCTGTAGAACAAAAAATTCCATATGTTGTTTCAATATGTCCATAGAATCTATTGCCCACATTTTATTTTACTGCTATTTATACAGATATTAAACCTATTTTATCTCCCTTTGTCTGATAAAATATCCAGGTCTTTCTGATACTTTCCACATATGAACTGTTTTCTGATCAAAGGGAATTTATTTTTCTCTCCTTGATTAGTTTCCATTCATTGCTTCTTGTCCTGCTTTCAGGTGCTTTTCATCCATCAATATAGAATAACATTTAAACAACGCTGGATAAGGAAAGAGACATTATAGATAGATGATTGATAGATGGATAGATAGATATAGATAGATAGATATAGATAGATGAATATATATATGGATATAGATAGATATAGATAGAGAGAGAGGAGTGGTAGATATAGATAGATATTTTAATCCACCTCTCTTACAATTGTAGCTCTATATCCTTGGTATAAACAGTACTCTGATTCTTAGTTCTAAAGACAGTTTACAATTCCTAAAGCAGAATTTTGAATTAATTTTCTATCTGTGGAATTCAGCCTCAGAATTATTTAAAATGTTAAGTTACCTGCCCTTTTTTCATCCAAACTACCCTAACTTGAGCCTTTTCTGGATGTGGCACCTCTAAAACTTCTGAGAGGCTTTTTAAGGAGAATCTACAACTTCATGTTCCAGATGCTTATGTTCTTTATCATTTTCTAGCATGAGCTTTTATGGTCCCAATGTTACTGTCCTTTTCAAAAACTTTGTTAGCTCTGTAGGTATGGGGAAAAGCTCCTTAATTAGGATGATATAAGAGTATCCATGAAGCGTGTGGACTGTGAGCCCTATGAATTAAGCTGCATGCTTGACCAAGCATCTGAAATAAATTGGTATGTTTGGTTGACTGGAGTGCTTTGGGGAGTTCACAATATACGTCTGGTTCCTTGCTGGATCCAGAATCCTTTTGTTGAGATTTTGTCTGTTAATTTCCAATTTAATTTGCCTCCTTCTTCCCTCCACACACATACATTCCCATTCAATCCCTACATCTAGGTCATAGCAAGCACACCCACCACTCAGTTCAGCTAGCAAAAAAACTACATATACCTTGATGTTTATTTATTAAACATCAGGAAAGATCAAAAGCAGTTAATTGGCAAAATGGGACAAAGACAGACAAAAGCATGGAGAAAGAGAAATATCAATCACCAGCTCCTATTTTATATTCATGTTATTCATATGATATATATCTCTTGAGCAATAGATCAAAAGAGCCAATCTGGTGTAGCAGTGAAGACATCAGTTAGAAACCGTGAGTTCTAGTCCTGCTTCAGGCACAAGGCTATCTGAGTGACTATGGGCCAGTCACTTTCTCTCAGCCTTAGTAAGGTGGCAATGGCAAACCACTTCTGAAAAACCTTGCCAGAAAACTGAAGGGACTTGTTCAGCCAGTCTCTGAGAATTGACCACAATTAGATGGAAAAAAAGAAATACAACAAAAGGCACAGAACTTCTCAGAGCCCCTGGAAACAATGCTGTAGATAGTTAGCATGGACAGTTTCAAAAGGAGTAAGCTTGGGTTATTCCATCTTAAACCCATTTATATGCCTAAGAACAGTAGAATAGATATGGAAAGCAGATCACCAGGTGATCCCTTCTCTATTCTACCCCTAAGAGAGATAATGGGAGGATGATCTATACCACAGCCCCCTTCCCATCATCTCCATGCACTGAATAGTGTACTCTACCAAAGTATCATCAACACACCAAAGTACATGCATCTTCCATTTTTAGCCCTTGTACAATCTACAAACATGGATGAGCATTTCCCTGTTTTGCAATACTTTAGTTTATGCTTTGGCCCATATATGGATTTTTGCATATATTGCACACCAGTGTTTCTTTCTCTGGCTGTTCAAAATCTGGTGCTTGGCATATGAAATTTTCATCTTTCAGATCACCTTTCAGAGTCACTATCAAGTCAGATAAATGGGCCAAAACCCAGGCCAAAAAAATAATTTGAGAAAACATCTCAGACAAGCCCCTTCCTAGTGCACAGGAAGATAAATTGAGGAAGGATGAAGTATATTCTATCTTCAAGATTCTGTTACTTTTCCTTCCGATAAAAGTATTTTCGACCTTTATGGCATTGGTCTGGTATGGTCTATCTTGCTGAGGTGACATCAGGGAGATAGGTAGAAATATACCTTGAATATACCTCTATGAATGTTACAATGTAGTTTTTGCAGCCTTGTTTGACAAGATCCTCAAAAAATCTGAAAAAAATAAGTTCTAAAAGCTGGCTAGCTTATTTGGATTCATTATCCAAGAAAGCTATTCCTTATTCTGTTTTGTTTTTAAATAACAATCATATTTTCATTCTTTTTCTTTTTTTACAAGGACAAACATTCAGTCTAGGTCCTCATCCTTAATTTCAGGTCCAAACCCAAGGATGACATAGTGAAAGCTATTCAAGTTCAATCCTTTATTTGCTTCCACCTAACAGACAGAATCTTGCCAAGCAAAAGCCACAACTTGTAAACTACTAGATATGTCTTGAGAGAGTCTTAAGTGTGGCTACCCTGAACCTCTTCCCCCTTCCCTCCATATAGTTTGGGACTTTGCAATCTCTTAATCTGGGTCTTTCTCTGGGAAAACTATGTGTTTCCAAAATTCCTAGCCACTGATTCTCCAGGTGTACATTCCATCACAATAACAGACACATCTCTTCTATGCCACGTTGCAGGATTATTATTATGCCTGCATCCTGTTACTCTGTTTTAGGTTGTATAAATTCCACCAAATTAAGCTTCATTGTGCTTTTCCATCAACATCACTTCATGGTCCTTTGTAACAGGGCAAAGTCCATTTTTAAGAACAATTTTACAGCTAAAATAACACAGATTTATGTAATTTGCCTTGAGTTCACATGCACAACACGATTCTTGCTATATTACATTTCTGCTTTCATTATCTTAATGAAAATCATTATAATTATTATGATTTAATGCTGGCTTTTCTTCATGCATCTACTGACATTCCATTTCTTAACTTAATTCTTCTTTGGTAAAGTTCAGCAAGGTTTATTAACACATCTTTGCTGCAGATATAGTGACCTGATGCACCGGCAAAATGTTTTTCTTTTCAAATTCAGAATCATGTCCAATTGCAAGGAAGCATTTATTTGCAATCTTAAAATGCTTCTAATGGGCAGTAAGAATATCTTGAGGGACAGGAGGAAAAGACACAACTGTGACAACAGTCAGATAAGAGAAATCTGAGCCCACAGAAGGAATGTAATTTGAGAAAATATCTCAGACTTGACCCTCCCTACTTCTCTTGAAGATAAAAGAAGGTAAGGTGGAGGTGCATTCAGACTTGCAAGATTCTGTTACTGTAACATTAAATAAAACTGATAAAAATGTTATCATTCATAACTTTAGTTTCTCAGTCTGGTTTACCTGAAAGGGCTAACAATGCTGTTTTGTTTTGTTTTTGTCTGCATAACATTGTTTTGTTTCATTTTGTTTTGCAATTCCAATCCAGGTCTGACTTTTTTTTAGGACACGAGATCTTGTTATTACTATTTTATATGGGTTTTAGACTTGAATGTATGTCTTTCCCTTTAACATGCCCTTTCCTATTACAATAATGAGACAATACACTACTCTATTTATATAGTATCCAAGCTGAGAAGGGACTTAACACTGGCTCAATTTAATGGTCTCTCTTCAGGAATTTTGGAAGGCAAATACAGGTGAAACTTGAAAAATTAGAATATCATGCAAAAGTCCATTTATTTCCGTAATGCAACTTAACAGGTGAAACTAATATATGAGATAAACTCATTACATGCAAAACAAGATAGGTCAAGCCATGATTTGTCATAATTGTGATGATTATGGCTTACAGCTCATAAAACCCCCAAATCCACAATCTCAGAAAATTAGAATATTGTGAAAAGGTGCAATATTCTAGGATCAAAGTGTCCCACTCTAATCAGCTAATTAAGCCATAACACCTGCAAAGGGTTCCTGAGCCTTTAAATGGTCTCTCAGTCTGGTTCAGTAGGAATCACAATCATGGGAAAGACTGCTGACCTGACAGTTGTGCAGAAAACCATCATTGACACCCTCCATAAGGAGATAAAGCCTCAAAAGAAGTTGGATGTTCCCAAAGTGCTATATCAAAGCACATTAATAGAAACTTATGTGGAAGGGAAAAATGTGGAAGAAAAAGGTGCACAAGCAGCAGGGATGAATGCAGCCTGGAGAGGATTGTCAGGAAAAGGCCATTCAAAAGTGTTGGGGACTTTCACAAGGAGTGGACTGAGGCTGGAGTCAGTGCATGAAGAGCCACTACACACAGACGGATCCTGGACATGGGCTTTAAATGTCGTCAGAAGCATCTTACCTGGGCTAAAGAAAAACAGACCTGGTCTGCTGCTCAGTGGTCCAAAGTCCTCTTTTCTGATGAGAGCAACTTTTGCATCTCATTTGGAAACCAAGGACCCAGAGTCTGGAGGAAGAATGGAGGGGCACACACTGCAAGATGCTTGAAGTCCAGTGTGAAGTTTCCACAGTCTGTGTTGATTTGGGGAGCCATGTCATCTGCTGGTGTTGGTCCACTGTGCTTCATTAAGTCCAGGGTCAACGCAGCCCTCTATCAGGAGATTTTGGAGCACCTCATGCTTCCTTCCGCAGATGAGCTTTATGGGGATGCTGACTTCATTTTCCAGCAGGACTTGGCACCTGCCCACACTGCCAAAAGCACCAAAACCTGGTTCAATGACCGTGGGATTACTGTGCTTGATTGGCCAGCAAACTCGCCTGAGAATCTATGGGGCATTGCCAAGAAAAAGATGAGAGACATGAGACGGAACAATGCAGAAGAGCTGAAGGCCACTATTGAAGCATCCTGGTCTTCCATAACACCTCAGCAGTGCCACAGGCTGATAGCTTCCATGCCACACCGCACTGAGGCAGTAATTGCTGCAAAAGGGGCCCAAACCAAGTACTGAGTACATATGCATGCTTATACTTTTCAGAGGTCCAATATTGTTCTATGTACAATCCTTGTTTTACTGATTGCATGTAACAGTCTAATTTTCTGAGTTTGTGGATTTGGGGTTTTCATGAGCTGTAAGCCATAATCATCACAATTATGACAAATCACGGCTTGAACTATCTTGTTTTGCATGTAATGAGTCAATCTCATATATTAGTTTCACCTTTAAAGTTGCATTACGGAAATAAATGAACTTTTGCATGATATTCTAATTTTTCGAGTTTCACCTGTAGAACAAAAAATTCCATATGTTGTTTCAATATGTCCATAGAATCTATTGCCCACATTTTATTTTACTGCTATTTATACAGATATTAAACCTATTTTATCTCCCCTTGTCTGATAAAATATCCAGGTCTTTCTGATACTTTCCACATATGAACTGTTTTCTGATCAAAGGGAATTTATTTTTCTCTCCTTGATTAGTTTCCATTCATTGCTTCTTGTCCTGCTTTCAGGTGCTTTTCATCCATCAATATAGAATAACATTTAAACAATGCTGGATAAGGAAAGAGACGTTATAGATAGATGATTGATAGATGGATAGATAGATATAGATAGATGAATATATATATAGATATAGATAGATATAGATAGAGAGAGAGGAGGGGTAGATATAGATAGATATTTTAATCCACCTCTCTTACAATTGTAGCTCTATATCCTTGGTATAAACAGTACTCTGATTCTTAGTTCTAAAGACAGTTTACAATTCCTAAAGCAGAATTTTGAATTAATTTTCTATCTGTGGAATTCAGCCTCAGAATTATTTAAAATGTTAAGTTACCTGCCCTTTTTTCATCCAAACTACCCTAACTTGAGCCTTTTCTGGATGTGGCACCTCTAAAACTTCTGAGAGGCTTTTTAAGGAGAATCTACAACTTCATGTTCCAGATGCTTATGTTCTTTATCATTTTCTAGCATGAGCTTTTATGGTCCCAATGTTACTGTCCTTTTCAAAAACTTTGTTAGCTCTGTAGGTATGGGGAAAAGCTCCTTAATTAGGATGATATAAGAGTATCCATGAAGCGTGTGGACTGTGAGCCCTATGAATTAAGCTGCATGCTTGACCAAGCATCTGAAATAAATTGGTATGTTTGGTTGACTGGAGTGCTTTGGGGAGTTCACAATATACGTCTGGTTCCTTGCTGGATCCAGAATCCTTTTGTTGAGATTTTGTCTGTTAATTTCCAATTTAATTTGCCTCCTTCTTCCCTCCACACACATACATTCCCATTCAATCCCTACATCTAGGTCATAGCAAGCACACCCACCACTCAGTTCAGCTAGCAAAAAAACTACATATACCTTGATGTTTATTTATTAAACATCAGGAAAGATCAAAAGCAGTTAATTGGCAAAATGGTAGAAAGACAGGCAAAAGCAGAAAAAGAGAGAAATATCAACCACAGGATGATATTTGATATTCATATTATGTATATTTTTTGAGCTTATAGATCAAAAGACTCAGAACTTTCCAGAGTTCCTGGAAACAATGCTGTGAATAGTTAGCGTGGAGGATTTTCCATCATAAAGGGAACTATTTAGAGGATAATTAATACAAATAGTTTCAGGATCCAATCACCGGGACCAGAAGTTTAGTCTTTCGTGCTTTCGGACTCGTGCTGGAGCCCAATCCTCAGGGAACCTCTCCCTCATGTGTGTTTTGGGCTATTCTACGTGTAATATTTATGTGGTGCCTGGTTGAGTGGGGCTTTTTAGTTGTTGATTGGGGTGATGACTGGATCCTGCAACATTATCCTGGGACACTTATATTTGCTTTCATTCGTGACAAATAGTTTCATCCTTTGCCCTGTGATTGGGTGTATGTGTCTGTGTGTGTTTATGTGTTGATGTGTTGATGTGTGTGTGGAAAAGGAAATAAAGGCAATTGTTTTGCAAGGCTGTGCCAGATATAGATCTCTAAATCATATAGTTGACCACCCTCAAATATAGGGGTATCTATTATGGGAAGTGGCTCAAACATACCAGGATGGTGGTTGCAAATCAGAGGTGGTATTCAGCAACTTCTGACCAGTTCTGGAGAACCGGTAGTGAAAATTTTGAGTAGTTCAGAGAACCGGCAAATACCATCTCTCACGGGAGATTTTACAGTATCCTTCCTCTGCCATGCCCACCAAGCCACGCCCACAGAATTGGTAGTAAAAAAAATTGAATCTCACTGCTGTTGCAAATGTGGGATAGAAGTCCATTCCTTTTAATATGTGTCTTGTGTGTGACACATTAAAAAGGGGCAAGACTTTAAGTAGACCTCTTGATTTGTTTGTCTCCTTCCCATTACACTTTTCCCAAAGAATTCTGGAGGTGAAAGTTAACTCCATTTTAATTATATCACTTAGTGGATTTATCTGTACACATAGAATCCTAATTGCGATCACCGACAGAATAAAATATTTTGCTGTCCTTCTTACTTCGAAACTGCAGAAAATGTGCCCTGGTGATTTTTATGCAAAAAGTGATACTTTGAGAGGCATGTACCATCCTGTGGCTGCAGGGCTGTTCAGTCTACTCTATTTCCCTGGTATCTATCACTCTCCCCTAAATAATAATAATAATAATAATAATAATAATAATAATAATAACAACAACAACAACAACAAAAAAAGACTGGGGCACCAAATGAGCGATTGTCATATTAAGCAAGATTAAAATATTTGATTTTCAGATTGGCATTGAGTTCCTGTCTACCTACAGTCATCAGCCTGAGCCAATTTATTTCCAAAGATGTTACTGATAACAAGAAAAGTTCTAATCTGTTTGAGTATAAAGAGAGCACCACCCTCTGTTTAGGATTAGACTTTCTATTCCTAATTTTATTTAAAACATCTTAGGGAAGCAATTGAAAGAGGGCATAAGAATTTGTGACCATGCAGCCAAGGTAACTTTGCTAACGATTTTTGAACAACCTCCAACTGAGGTCTAAATGTCTTCAATATCTATAAACAATTCTATACTGTCCAATTAGGAAGACAAAGACATAGAAGACTGTCAGGAAGATTTGCATGGCTAAGTGTCTGATATCGCAGAGATGATAAGGGATTGTGCGAAAGGGAATTCCAGGGAGGGAGGGAGGGAGGGAGGGAGAGAGAGAGAGAGAGAGAGAGAGAGAGAGAGAGAGAGAAGGCTGCATGGAATGGATGGCTATCATTATAATATTATACAGCTTTCCACCTTTGCAATTACTGGCAGGTTTCATTAATTACAGCAGCATTACCCTAATAGACTCCCCCTCCTCCTTCTCTTATCTCAACCTTCCCTCTGTCTACCTGAAATGCTCACTTCAGCAGCTGATCATCAGTGAATAACTGGGCAAGCCCTTGGCCTGTTCTGGCTTAAATGAGCAAAAGAAAGAATCCAGAAACCGAGACAGCTGAAATAAAGAGGGAAGGAAATTGGCATAGCGATGGTACTAATGCAGAAATATGGAAGCTTTTGAACTGATACTGAGAGTGTGTTTGGAACATTTTTTTAAACTGATCTCTTTGGAAGAAGATAGCACCAGCAGCCACTGGGGAGATATGGAACTTGACATTCTTAAAAGCAAAAGGGAGGAAGAGAAGAAAAAATAAACGAGAGGAAAAAGCTTTTTCTCCTCCCTCATTCAGGTGAGAGCATTAAAGTAGAGGCAGATTGTAAAGTGACAGTTACTTAAGGGCTGTTAGTTTTGCTAGTCCGGAAGGGTGAATTGTGTAAGGAAAGTCGGTGCAGATACCACAGTTCTCGGTTCCATTAAGGATAATATTGGGAGCATTTCCCTGCTGTCAACATGTTACTATCAACAGCATTATCTGTTTCAACTGCTTTTACAATTATGCTTAACGACTCCGCTGCCTCCAAGCTCAGTTTTCATTTTAAAGGCATCGACTAGAGCCTCCATGCTAACCCATCAATGATTTGCTTCTCGCGAAGCAAAAACACGTCCCCCCAAAAGACCATGCAAATAATTCCAGAGCATCACCAAAAATCTCCCCCCCCATCCACAGTCAGCCAACTGTTCCCAGTGCTTTCTATTACATTTTCTACCTATTATTTCATGTAATGGCATTCCTTAAATTTTAAATTAGCTACGAAGAATAAAAATAATTGAATTCCTGCTGTTTTGTGTACATAGAGGGTGACAGGAGCTAATGTGATAATTTAAACTGTAAATGAGTCTTCACTTTGTGTTCATTAATTACAGCTAATTGCTGAATTACAAACCTTCTTGGTTAGGCACTGTTATGTATTCATGTAGCATGTTAGACCTCCAGCTGGTAGAAAACTGTTTTATAGACTTACAAGCTGACATGCAAAACTAGGGACAGGTCTTTTTGAAGGTGGGAGGGCGGGCAGGGGGAAGGATGGACATGTTCTGAACTCAAAGTACTCTGGGCATTACCCATGTGCCAAACTCAAGTCTGAATTTAAAAAAAATGCTATACAATAAACTGATTTCTTTGTCACCTACTGTCTACCTGTTGACACAGTTTAAATAGCAAGACTTTTATGCCATGTTTCCTTCAGCAGTCGATTTTTTAAAAACTCTCCATTGCCTTCACTTCCTTTGCATAAAGTTTAATGAAGGTGCTTTATAAGTTAAAGAATTTACAAGGGCTTTTAATTATAATATCTAAGCGTTGCCATGAGGTACAGAAGGAATATATAATGACAGGGTGGAATTCTACCAGTTCTGACCATTTCGGATGAATTGGATGTTAAATTTGCATCTGGTTCACTGAACCAGTATTTGAACAACCCCTCCCTTCCCCCCCCCAGGAGTCTCTACGTGGCCCATTTTCAATGCAGGTAAGTGCAGGATCTGCGCAGAGGCTCTAGGAGGGGGGAAATTGCCCTCCCGGAAGTACCAGAAGTCTGGAAATGGGCTTGTTTCCAGCTTCTGGAAGACCTCCAGAGCCCCGGGTGGCCATTTTTGTCCTCCCAGGGACCTGAGGGAAGCCTCCAGATCCTTGGGAAGATGAAAAACGGCCATCTGTTGGCTGCATCTGTGCAGAACTTTGAATTAAAAATTCGAATCAGAATCAGGGTAATCAAATCACTGTTTTTGACTGAATCTTTGAACCAAATTTCTGAATAATCCACCAGTTCAGTAGAATCTAATACATACATGCACACACTTTTAGACCCATGTTGACTGTTTAATTCAACAATTTGGTTCTTGGAATTAAATCGTGCCCAAACCATCCAAATTGAATGGATGCTTTGAAGCAGCTTTTGCCTGAATCACCTCTCCCCTCCTGTTCAGTTGCTGCTCTAAGCCAAATACTAAAACTGATCCAGCTCTTGGGATGATCCAACATGGCTCTTTTCATGCTCTTATTAATACGGTGTGCTGAAGTCTTGCCTGTAATTTATCAAATACTTTTTTCCTTTGCAAAAGAGGATTTTATTTTTTATACCTCATTCTCAAGGAGCTTTAAAACTGTTGTAGAATTCCTTTTGGTGATGTTAGGAGCTTCCTTTATTAATATAGCCAGATAGTAGAGCATGCTGGGATTGGCATGAATGCTAGGGGGCGCTGTCTGCCAATAGTCCTCAGGCTATAACCACTCCTTCAGCAACTGTTCAAAGTTATGATGATGTTGAACAAGAGGAACTTATGAGTGTTCCTCAGAGTTGTAGCTGTTTCACTCTTCCTGCAGTCACATGATCACAATTTGGGCATTTGGCAATCAGCTCACAAGTATGAGTTCTGCAATCATATGATTGCCATTTGCAACTTTCCCTGTCAATCGGAAAGGTCTTAACAGAATAACAGAGTTGGAAGGGACCTTGTAGGTCATTTGGTTCAACACTCTGCTCAAGCAGGAGACCCTACACCATTTCTGATAAATGGAAGTCCAATCTCTTCTTGAAAGCTTCCAGTAGTGAAGCTTCCACAACTTCTGCGGGCAAAAGCTGTTCCATTGGTTGACTGTTCTCACTGTCAGAAAATTTCTCCTTATTTCTAGGTTGAATCTCTCCTTGATCAGTTTCCATCCATTGTTCCTTGTCTGGCCTTCATGTGCTTTGGAAAATAGCTGGCCTCCTTCCTCTCTGTGACAGCCCCTCAAATGCCCTGGATGACATCTTTGCATCTCGCTGTTCAAGGAAGTTGCACAACATTCTCAGAGACTCTTCCCATCCTGCTTACAATCTTTATGAACTGTTGCCTTCTGGCAGAAGATACAGAACAATTAAAACTCGGACCACATGTTTTCTGAATAGTTTTTATCCCAGAGCTATAATTGCACTTGACAATAAACTTAAGGACCACCATCAGTGAGCTGTTGGACAGTATTCCTTGGTCTGTTGTGTGGATGCTTGTGTGTTTTTAGGAGACGGGGAATTTTGGTGGGTGGGGAGGTGTTTGGGGATTGTCAGGTGTGTGTGCATGTTGAGTCTTGTTTCTGGGTGTTATGTAAATTTTGTTGTATATATACTGTGTAGATACATACAATGATAATAAAGAATTCAATTCAATTCAATTCAATATTGGAACACTGCTATCATGTCTCCCCTGGTCCTTCTTTTCACTAGATTAGCCATGCCCAGTTCCTATAACCATTCTTCATATGTTTTAGCCTCCAGTTCCCTAATCATCTTTGTTACTCATAAGTCACTCCTGTAGGTTGCTCCCACTTTCACTGTTTTTTTTTCCAGATAAGTTCCTGGGTGGTAGGAAGATCTTGTACTCCATAGCACCCATCTGCCCATACAGTGTAATGCCTGCCCATGGTACCCACCCGCCCTCCATAGCACCTGCCTGTCACATTCATCTGTCCATTCTCTGTAGCACCTGCTTGATGTAGACACATGCCCATATTTCATATTGCTTATCCATGACATCCCCATACCTGCTTGTACTCTTACCTACTAAGCTGCTTCCTTGGGATGTGTTTTCTCTTCCCATGTCATGGTCACATGCAGTCTTCATCAGAGGCAGTATTCAAAAGTTTCTGACCAGTTGTGGAGAACCGGTAGTGGAATTTTTGAGTAGTTTGGAGAACCAGCAAATATCACCTCTGACTGGCCCTGCCCCCATCTATTCTCTGCCTCCCGAGTCCCAGCTGATTGGCTGGGTCTTCTTTTGTTGCCCTACACAGAAGAACAGAGCTGGAATGCAGATTAGTGGGGTGGGGAGGGAATGGGGATTTTGCCGTAACCTTCCCCTGCCACACTCACTAAGCCACACCCAACAATCCACACCACGCCCACCAAGCCACGCCTACAACCAGTAGTAAAAAATTTTGAATCCCACCACTGGTCTTCATGACTTCTACGATCATTGCTTAAAAATGACAGTGGAGATTGCTGACATTGCTACTGCTAAGCCATGTGATTACACGAGGTTGTACTTTGCTCAGTGACAGAAATTTCAGTCCCAATTGCCATCATAACCCAAGGACAACCTGCAATATCTTTGGATGCAACTTCAGCTCATATTTTGATTAAATTTTACCAGGATTCTTATCACTTGGCAACATGTTGGGTTTGATGTGATTTCTGTTCTAGATTATGCCACAACCGTTAAGATTATGCATCTCAAAATTTCTCTGCAGGTTCCCTGACTGTCTCCATTTCCTAATCTCAACAAGCCCTATAGGAGGAGTTTCTTCTTAATGCCACCTTCTTGGGATGAAACTGAAATATGAAGAGTGAGATATATTGTACGCTGCTGGAGAGGTGATTATATAAAGTAGAAACATGAACACATATTCATCCAATTTGTCCCTCAACTAGCATCTGCAGGCCCAGGGAACAACATAAGAATCAGTGGTGGGATTCAAATTTTTTTACTACCAGTTCTGTGGGCGTGGCTTGAAGGGCATGGCAGCGGAAGGGTACTGTCAAATCTCCAGTCAGAGGTGGTATTTGCTGGTTCTCTGAACTACTCAAAATTTCAGCTACCGGTTCTCCAGAACTGGTCAGAACCTGCTGAATATCACCTCTGATCAAAATGGCAGGTTCAACCAGGCAACTGAATTTCCACCCTTTTTATATACATGTGAAGTATGTAATGAATAATTAAAAGGGTTAAGGATTTGATTATTTGGGGACCATTTTGTTATTACGAACCTCTCCTGAATAGATTGCTGCACTATAGTCACCTCCTTGTCCACAGAACTTTCCCAATATTTTAATGCTTAAAATTGCTTGAAACGCAATTTCTTTCTCATCAAATTGAATGGGAAGGGTTACAAAAGCATGTAAGAATTTTTCAGGAGGTATGTACAAAGTTGTTTAGAAATTTTTGGATGAAGAGATTTGCTTCAGAGGTGATATGGTTTTCTTCACTGAACCAAAGCAATTTGTGTCACCTTGGATCACTTTAAGCAGTCTTCTAAAGAAACCTGTTCTTAGCCTTTTCCCCTGAGGTGGCTTAAAATATTTCCAGGATAGGTGGTGGCTTCAGCCAGTACTATGGCACAGCTTGGCTCATGTGATGAAGCTGATAAGCCTGGAAGAACTCTGGATGCAGTAAGTCTTCCAGTCTAGATTCTTCAATTTAAAAAATCCTGCTTGATATGCCCCAACCACCCATTCTGGAAATAGTTTGGCCAACTGTGGGGGAGAAGGCCTCCCCCAGATTTCTCTTATAGCTCAGACACTCAGACATGGATAGCTGGGGAATTCTGGGAGTTGAAGTCCACAAGTCTTAAAATTGCCAGGTTGGGCACTCCTGCTGTAGAAAGAGCTTGAAAGGGACAGAAAAAACAGCCCGGCTGTCTTGCTTTATTAAAAAAAAAACTGAAAGGATCGTGTTGGTGTGTGAATCAACTTCAAACAGGAACTTTGCTTGAACGGTTGACAAAGTGACACATCACTATGAAAATTTAAACAGCCCTAATTTTCCAAACAGCACAATATTATGCTAATGCTACCTTTTACTGAGTTTGATTTATAAAAAGAACAGATCTAAATTAAGTCCTTTGTGATGTCTAAGAATTGGTGAGATTTACTGGGCATTAGAATTATTATTATTATCATATCTAGACTGATGACTTCTTTAGACTGAGGAAGACAACTTTAGTTATAAGGTATATGATGATTGTGGAGACTTCAAATGTTATTCTATCCTTGAATTTTGCTTTGTATATCAGGTAGCAACCCTAGGTTTATGGCTTGGCAATGTAAGAAAAAAATCCAATGCTCGTTGCATCTGAGGAAAAAAAAAACCCTGTAAAATGCTGACTTGACCATTATCTCCTGCTGTATATTTATGCATGCTGTTCTTCCCAAGTGCAATTTTTAACTAGGTTTTGTTTTAAGAAGAAATTAAGTCAATGTTATGGCTGGAAATAGTTGAAGGCACCTGCTGCAAACTGCAGTGAAGAAAAATTGACTAAACATTCATTACAAGATTAATATGCGAACACTTGCACCCTGGTGTTAGGCACAAGTACCTCAGACATGGGGTCTATATCATGACATCACAGTGCACATATTCCCTCACTTGAATACCAGCCTCCCCCTTCAGCTTTTTTTTTTTGTTGTTTTTTTCAGAGATCTGTGGTCTTATTAACTTTACATTGCCTGTCACTGAAGTTTTCAATAGTTAAACTATAGCTCAGACTAGAAAGCATTTAGTTGTTCAGACAGATTAAACCAATGCATTCATTTTCAAGTAAGTAACTCTCCTCAGGTAATACTAGCTTTAGTATTCCAACTATTTATCCTTCTAACAATCCCAAGAGATGGAGGAGGAAGAGGAAAATTAATGGGCAATTAATCTGAACTGCTGGCTTCTTTCCACTAAGGTTATTAGCCAAGCCTCAATTGATCCTCTAAATCCCATCTTGTAACAATTAAAGGGGAAGGCAACATTTTTGCTTTTATTTCATTTATTGTCCTCCTTTTCTCTGAGAATTCAAGGCAGCGCACATGAGAGTCTTTCCCATTTTTTTTTACAACAACACAACACTTCCTGTGAAGCAGGCTGGGCTTTGAGAGTAGGTGTCTGACCTGAAGTCACTCAGTTGGAAGTTGAGATAGGTTCTCTCTGGTCCCAGTCTGACCCTTCAGCACTATATCCACTGCTTCCTAAAGATAAAGTATTGTGTTGTTTGTTTTTAATTGACAGAACATTTTTCAAATAGGTGTGTCTGAGAAGCTGATGGGCACCAAGAGCTACACATAGCAAGAGAAAATGTCATTTTATTTATTTATATAATTTATAGGCTGGCCACCTCAGTGACCAGGTAGCAAGATTAAGTTTTTATAGCATCCTAGTTCTAATAAAATTTGGGGTCTTATTCATCTTTTAATAAACAACAGAGCAACTGACCCCATACCTTGTAGTATTATCTTATTTGACTGCACAGCCTCTTTTCAGAAAGAACAGTACTAATATATTGCTTATATTTCTAAGAAATTTGGGTTCATGCTTAGTTTTGAATCTTACCCACTTGGAAATCATCTCTAAATTGAATAGGCTAAACCAGGGTTGTCCAACTTGCATCATCATGGCATCGTCACATGATGTACTATGACCTTTTCCCCCTTCGCTAAACTGGGCATGGGGGTGGCCAGTGTGTGACGCATCCAACCCATGGGCTGTGAGTTTGACGGCCCTGGGCTAAACTCATGGGTTTTTTTTAACACTAGTGTTTTTACAGTGCTTCTTGATTTACTTTTTACCTCTCTGCCTGTTGCTACATGATGTGGTAAAACATTCCCTACCATCCAGTCAGAGCCGAAGATGCTTCTTGGATGAGAAGCAAAATGTCTTCAAAGAAAAACCAGAAAGTCCAGTTGTCTCTTGAAAAATCACCTTTAGGAAATCATGACCTGGATGACTGAGAATCTCCCTAGACATAGATATGAGTAAGCCTCTTCCAACTCCATCCACCACAGTCACAAGACAGTTTGACCAAAGATTTTAAAAACCACTTTTCTTCCCAAATATAAAAAAGGTTGGAAACAACATAACATTGACATAACATTGGTGAAATTTAGCGGCTATCACCATATGAATTCCACAATCAATTATGTGTTGTGTGAAGAAGTATTTTCTTTCTCTGTTCTAAATATCTTTCCCATCAGCCAATCGGATGATTCCTGTCCCAAGATTTTGAGAGAGTAGGAGAACTTCACCCTGTCCATTTCTTCCATGTCATGCCTGATTTTATATAAATTGATCATGTCATCTCTTTTTTTTCACCCCAAAGTAAGAATATATGCTATAGCCTTTCTAAAGTAGAAGTTATCCAGTCTTCTGATCTTTTGACTGTCTTTTTTGTATTATTATTATTATAGTCAATGTGATGACTAGACCTTTACAGAGTATTTGAGATATAGAAGGTCCATTTATAGAAGATTTTAGTTTTTCATGTAAACAGTCCCAGGTTTAGTCCTAATTATTATCAATTTTGACTGGAATGAAACCTTGGAGAATTATGCCAGAAACCGTGGAGAATTATGGACAGTCAACATTGGAAATTTATTGCTTGCTAGATGGAAATATTTCTGCAAACATTTGGAAATAAAAGATTCTTCTTACTAGAAGAATGTCCAATATATTCAAGGATTACCTAGTTAGGCAAGGGAGACATTTCATGTATAGTGTTCTGCCTTTCATATGATCTACATCAATTAGCTATGTGATTCATCATTGTAGATATAAGGGAATGAATTTAATATTTATGGCATTGTTAAGCCACTTTCAATTATAATTGTTGCAAAACAACAGCCTATTATATTTTTGTATGTAGAATGAATGGGATGGACCATATTTCAGTGAAAAAAAAATCTGCTTTTCATACGCTTGGTCTCAGGTTTAATTTCTAGCATCCCTAGGAAGAGCTGCCTAAAATCCTGCCTAAAATCTTAGAGATTAGTTGTGACATTACTGATGGATAGGCAATGCTTTCACTCAGTGGCAAGTTTAAGTTGCTCGGCTTATGGTATGCTTTATGCCTACCACAATAAAATGAACTGCATGTGCTCATAAAATTCCAGTTCACTTCTTTTCTTAAGCTATCCTGAGAGCTGATTTTAGCTGGTGACATTCTAATTATATTCTGGAATAATTTTTTTCCTCCTAAGAATACCAACATTTTAAAAAGAGTTGGTCATCTTCTTTCCTTTACCTAATCAGGAAGCATTTGATAATAATATAATGGAGATAATTTCATTTATATAAAAAAATGTCTACTGTATTATCTCTTGAGCTTTCCTGGTTTTAAATTCTAGATGCTACAGGTTTATGAAAATACATGAAAGTTAACAGCCATATATATGGAGTTTTTGATGCAAAGCTAATACTTTAGATTCCTTTGGATACTTATTGATCCCCCACACACCAAGAACACAACATGCAAAATGCAGGCTCTACTTTTACACAAACAGTTATTTATTTCAAGACTTGAATGTTTACCTCTGTGAAAAAAGAGCTAACAGAAAGGTGAATGTAGGAACAAGCATACTGTTAAGTGGTCACTTACATACTTCAAAACATAAATGCACCACCAAGCAACCACCACTATTAAGTTTTGCAATGAAGTATCTATTCAGTTCTGAAATAATTGCTGTCATTTAAATAAAAATACAATCCAATTCGCAACAGGTGACAAAACCCGAGTCCTGTTAGCAGGGATGTCTATGTGCATTGAATTAAAATATATAGTTTGATTGCATCATCATGATTAATATCTTGACTTTTAAAAAAATATAGTCTGTGGGAATCCCTGCCTGAAGATATGGAAGTTCTATGGTCAGTTTCAACTAGATCTAGGCACAGATGGCCTTTCTTCATATTTTTATATGCTAATAGTTTCATAAGGGCTGAATCCCCCATGTTTATTTAGCAGTAATTAACACTGCTACAGAGGGAGCCCCAAGAAAAAAAAGGTTGAAGGGAAGTATAAGAAGCCAAAGAGGCTACGGACCACCAGAGATATGCCTTACATTAAAGGAAAAATCTTTCTTTTCCTTAAACAAGGACAAATAAACTCTTACATAAGTAGAAGTAAACTAATAGCTGAATAACAAAAAATGAAACATTTAATAAGTACACCACATCCATTATTTATTTATTTATTTATTTATTTATTTATTTATTTATTCGACTTGTATGCCGCCCCCTCTCCAAAAGGACTTGGGGCGGCTCACAGATGAAAACAGCACAATAAATTAGATTAACCAAAATAGGATTAAATTGCAACAAGCCAAATTAAGCTAAAAAACCCGTAATAAATAAAACACCCATTCCCCAAGGAGTCAGCACAGCACAGCCTGTTCAAACAACCAGGTTTTTAGGTCGCGACGGAAGGTGCGGAGGTCAGGGGCCAGGCGGAGCCCCAGAGGTAGTTGGTTCCAGAGAGCAGGAGCCGCTACAGAGTAGGCCCTTCCTATTCTACAGAATAGGAATGTTTTGCTTTTGCAAAAGCATTTTTTTTCATCCAATGTGAATTAAGAGGAGAATCTTTTTACCTAACATTAATTTCACACCTCCAATCATTTTGTTATGGCATTTCATTTTCAACATTGATTTCAGAATCCAGCTGTTGAAACAGACCACACTTCTAAACAGAGAATTATTCTTTGAGAACTCTTAAAAAGGGACTTAAGCTGGTGTGCAAGACATGTGAACCATTCAACTTTCTTACAAGGGCTATTGAAATTACTCCAGGTTTTAAGGACAAGGCTGGATCTGAGAGAACTCTTCTATTCTAGGCAGCTTAAATAGAGGCCAGCATTAACTACAAGAAAAATGAACTAATCCAAATAAGTCAACACATGAAAGCCACAGTCAAATGAGTCCTTCCAACTGAAATTTACCAATGGATGTAGCTGTTGATGGTAATGGCTATGCACATGAGTACTGTGGATTTCTGGGCTAAAAGTGCAAAGATGGTAATCAAGAAGAGCTGATTTCAATGATCAAGAATTAAGTAAATGGCCTACAACAGCAACCAATAAGTTTCACAAGAGAAAGGTTGAGGAACTGATTTCAGACAACTGAGAGAAACAGGGAAACAGCTGTCATGCTTGACATTCCACAGGAATGAGTGGGTCACACTACTGATGTTCTTCAATATCAGAAGGTGTGTTGAAAATGGGTTCATCACATTTGACAGCAGGAGTTGAAATTTGAAAGTGAGGAATTTATTTTACAGCATTTTGACAGCTGATGAAGAATATGCTTATCATTGTGACCCAGAAACAAAACATCAATCTAGAAAGCTGAGCTCAGTGCCTGATGACATCCACATTTTTTTTTGACAGGAATTCAGAAGTATGTTGCCATTGCCTTCTGGGTGTTTTTGTTTTAGATTCCCAACCTACCTATAACCCTGAAAAATTCTTGGTGGTCCATTCAAGTATTAACCAGTCCTACCTTATCACTTTTTCAAGGACAACTGAACTTCTCAAGATGTTGATTCCTGCTGCAAAACACATCTTAACTTCTGTCTGATTTTCAATTTGTATATGTCCCAAAGATTCTTTATAAACTAATTATATTTTATGAAGAGCCTTGGTAGCTCAGGCTGTTAAATGCCTGCTCTTAAGATCCAGCTGCCTACAATTATTGTAGGCTTGAATCCCACCAGGCTCAAGGTTGACTCAGCCTTCCATCCTCTCTGGGTAGGTAAATTGAGGACCCAAGATTGTTGGGGGCAATTAGCTGACCTTGTAAAAATGCCGCTTAGTAATAAGCAGGCATATACAATGGAATGAAGGCTATTGCTGAGCACACTGGGTTGTATCCCAGAAATTGTAAGCCGCCCTGAGTCTTGGAGAGGGCATATAAATGTAAAAAAAAAAAAATTTTTGCTAAAAAGGCATTAAGCTGTAGCAACAGCAACAACACTTATATACTGCTTTACAGAACTTTACAGCTCTCTCTAAGCAGCTTACAGAGTCAGCATATTGCCCCCAACAATTTGGGTCCTCATTTTACGTATCTCAGAAGGATGGAGTCAACCTTGTAGCCTGGTGAGATTTGAACTGGCAAATTGCAGCCAGCCAGCAGTCAGCAGAAGTAGCCTGCAGTACTGCACTCTAACCACTGTGCCACCATGGCTCATAGCATATTATATATAGCATATATTTCAATCTACCATCTGTTTTTTCCTTTAAAGGAGGATTTCCCCCCCCATTGCTTCCACATTTAATAAAGATAATTCTTTGAAATTTTACATCTTAGCATATCTTAGCATAGCACCCCTGCCATTCCAACAACTAAATAAGCTCAAAAAGCATTACTAGAAATTGTAGTTACTCTGTTAGTCCACTGTCTCTATAACTAAGACTGTACAAATATCAGACCTATGGATGTATATGTCTTTCTCAATCTTGGGTCCTCTAACAGTGGCGTGGGAGTTTGAGGGTTCTACACAGAATCTTAGCTGTTCCTAGCATGGTACTCTTCTGGACAGAGAACTGATGTAGTTTCTGGGATCTGTTGGTGCCACTCCCCTATCTTAGTACTTACAGCCCAAAGTGCTTCTATCATCAGTGGGACCATTTTGGCTTTTACTTTCCACATGCTCTCTATTTCCTCCTTCAGGCCCCAGTACTTCTCCAGCATCTCATACTCTTTCTTCCTGATGTTGCTATTATTTGGCACTGCTATATTTACCACTGCTGTTTTCTGGTTCTTGTCTACTACCATGATGTCTGGTTAATTGACTATCCACCTGGATCCATATGTCCCATAGGATCTTAGCCTTGCTATTCTCCATGACATTCTGTGAAATATCTCATCTGGATTTGGGAGGGTCTGGCCATACACTGTGCAGATATTCCTGCACACAAAACCAGCTCTTTGGTTGCTCTCTCTCCCCCTCCCTCCCTCCTCCCGTCTCTCTCTCTCTCTCTCTGTATGTGTGTGTTTGTGTGAAAAGCATTATTTGAAAGAAAAAATACACATTTTTCTATACTCATAGGCATCAGTTGAAATATAGATAGAAATTACTATGGCCAACTCTCATACAATACTACATTGATTCTAATCCTGTGAACTGAAACAGTTCAATCCTCTAGCATAAAGTGGGTTGAATGAGAAATTTACTGGCTTTCAAAATGCTAACATCAAGGGTTGTTTTATCAGCATTCCCCTCCCTTTAGAAGCAATGAGGAGGAGGGTTGTGAGCGAATCACACCTTCTCTTTTATTCACAAAGGGTTTGAGTCTCTTTATGAGCAAGATCCCCCAATCCGTAATCAAGGGTTAATTTCACAGCTCGCTGCTTCATCTAGCATAATATCCATTCAGACTAATTAAATCTGTCTAATAATGTGAGCGTCTTTCTCTTTGTTCTTCCCATTCTTTGTTTTACACCCTTCACATCTCATCTCCAGAACTACACGCCATCACATCTTACAGTGACAAGCCGAATCCTATCCCTAAAATTAAAACATTCCTGACCTATCTCTGATGACAAGGCGAGCAAGCTTCACAGCGCTATGGCCCATGAAGGGAACTGACACATTTGTTTTTAATTTCAAAAGAGTAGAAAGTGAAGATCTGACCCTGTCAATCAGACCCCATGACAAGTTTAATCATTGCTGCCCCACAAAATCACGGCTAAATAGGAATGCAAATAATGTATCACAGAGCTCTTATAAATGCTAATCAAGGAGAAGTAATCAAGTGACAATTTCACTGATCTCTTTTCTGAAGGAGTCAGTCAATGCAAGGAAAAAGAAAGACAAAAGGCAAAAGATACAGTTGGCTGAAAGAGAGGGAGGGAAAACTTTTTTTTTAAAATTGGTATCAGGGTTCGTGGCACAGTCAGCCAGATGTTTAGACTGTTATTGGCATTTTTGTCCACCTATCGAGTCTTTTCCAAGGACTTAGATAGACAATTGTTGTTGTTGGATGATGTAAAAGGTATGGTCACAGGATGTAGCCTGTTCCAGGTAAAGCTGCCTTTTGCAATTGACAAGTGGTGATTTTGTCAATGCCGATGGTGATGAAGTAGCGTTCCAGATGTTTTGGGATTGCACCCATAAGGCCTGTTACTATTGGTGCTATCTTTGCTTTCTTTTGCCACTGTCATTCTACTTCTATTTGCAGGTCTTTGTATTTGTGATTTTCTCCAGTTCTTTCTTTTCTCTTCTGCTGTCTCCAGGTATTGTCATGTCCATCACACAGACTTTTTTTTTGTCTTTTCTATGAACAATTGCTAGATCTGGGGTGTTATGTGTTGTTTTTATTTTTCATACTGCTTCTGCTCCTCCCTCAAAGAGGGGAAGGCAAAGCTGGTTTTTAGGAATGTGATATTTTATGTCAAATATAGCTTACTTAATCCTTCCTCTGCAAACGAAACAGACAGAAACTTCCGTTGAAAGAAAAATCATCATTTGTCTTTGCTGTTAATCTGTCTTCAGAATTGTCTTAAATCTGAAAGGCCCCCAGTGACCTCATATGTGGGATGATGAGACATTTTCCAACAACTTGAAAGCAAGAAATCACTTGTAAAAAATTAGCAGCCCACATATATGTATAGAGGCATCAAGCAAATGAAGGAGAAAATGTATACCACTAAAAAGATCTATATCCATAGTTATGGACTTAAATATCTGAAGAAAATGTCACTTCTATGTCTAAAGTTTGCAGGAGAATTTGCTGTCCACCTGTGTGTATTGCTATATCAATAGTAAGAAAAAGGTCTCTGGGCTGACTCTATGACAATTCACCATGGCCAACTCACCACAGTCAACTTGCCATAGTCAATTTGCCACAGCCAACTTGCTGTGGTCAATTCGCTGTGGGACAATTCACTGTGCTACAAGAGTTGCACCAATATCAAAGAAATGGTGGAATAGAATCATTTTTAAAAAAAAAGGATGCAAAAGGAGGGATGGAATGAAATGTGAATGACAAAAATTAAAATATTTTAAGATGTGTTTGAAAGAATTAAACTGAATTGTTAAATTGTCCCATGACAAATTGTCCTGCGACAAGTTGGCCATACCAAGTTGTCCCATAGCAAGTTGGCCATGGTGAGTTGGCCACAGTGAGTTGGCTGCGGCAAGTTGTCCCATTCCATCTGTGTCTAGTAGCTGTTCATAGTACGGAAAATGGGAATACAAAAGGCAGAGGTATTCAAATTGTCTTTGGCTCAAAGCATGAAATGAGATGAATGCCAATATGTGGGGTCCAGGACAAGTCGCTGTGGCCAACTCACCACTGCCACCTCACCATGGCCACCTCACCATAGCCACTTCACAAAGGCCAATTAACCAGACCCAATTCACTACAATTCACTTGCTGTGGCCAACTCAGTGCATGACAACTCACGGTGAGACAATTCAATGTTGGTTTGGTTCCTTTTATTATTCATCGAAGCATTACAAAAGCTGGTAGCCATATAATAATATTCTTTGATACAAGAGATGAAATAATTTTGATGAAAACATGGTCAACAAAAAATAAAAGGAACTAAATGAATACCCTGGCAATTTATCCTGCGGCGTGTTGATTGGGGTGCATTGGCCCTGGCAAATTAGCTATGGTGAGTTGGCCATAGCAAATTGGTTGCAGCAAGTTGTCCCATTCCGCACATGTGGCTCTCAAGCACTTTTTTGATTACTACATGTGACTCTAATTATTACAGTTGAAAAAAGACATAATGTTTTTCTGCCATTTTTAAGGCTTGGAAACATGAAAGTCAAGTGCAAATCCTGAAACAAGTTTAATATACCTATGCAGGTACCCACCATACTTTTTCCTTTCAAGACACAAAGCACAGAAGAAGAGTGAGAATAATAAGTAAAAAAAGGTGAAGGCATGAGATTAAAAAAGGAAAAAAAATAGTTAAATTTAGTTTATACCAACATTTTGTCATATTTTTCTATCCTTGGAAACCATCCTTGTTTCGGCCACATTCACACACCATCTCATGCATTTACTTTTTATTGTTTAAGTTTCTCATCTGTTTTCTTTTAAGGATCTCATCAATTCTCTTTAACTTTCTGGTTCTTCTCTTCTCAACCAATTCACTCTTCTGTCATATATTTATTTTATAATTTGATCTTCTTTTGGCCAAACTACCACCCTGCACTTATTTTAAGGTGCCCAACATTCACTCAGCACTCAATCATTCTTGCATATTTCTTCTTGTTTCATTGCATGCATTGTACAGAGAAATAGATACAACTTATGTTTATATTTCTCGTCATATACCCAATTCTTGTTTTATGTTTTTCATGTCATGTATCATGTAACACGATGATCAGAAGGCCGCACAGTCATTTTTGCTTCTTTCAACAAACATACATCCTGTGCAATATACCATATATTGCCTATTATTTTTCTAGTACAAAAATAACATTGCATCTCCATACAACAAAATTGCCAATCAGTGCAGTACGTACTTTCATTTTTTTTCTTGTGTCGTAGTAGTTTTTTTTTAAAAAAAAAACAACAACCAAGTTTAACTTTAGATTATGGACAATTGTTTGGACAAATTAGTTAATCCATTTCTGTTCACCTATTCTTTTGTTTCAAACAAAAATCTAAGAGAATTATGGCATAGAACATCAATTTCTTCACTAGTGGAAATTTGTATAGAGAAGGCTATTTTATCATTGTAAATCAGATCTGTCCTATAATAGAAGAGGATGAATCTCTTTAAAAACCACACCCATTCTTCTGATATCCTACCCCCAAAATCCAAACAAAACATTTGGATTGTTGAAATTTGATGGTATATTTGAATTGCCTAAGGCAATGGTGACAGCAAATGCTCAACTGCCCCTTGACTAGTTTCTCTGACAGAAGCATCAACTTTTACAGTGCCAAGCAGCCAAGAAAGTCAACTCAAGTGATCCAGCCAGAGGTTGATTCACGTCGTACAGCTTTCACATGGTGTCCTTAGAGGGACTGACAACATGTGTAGCTGCCCAAATGACCTTGCTTCAGCATCCTCACCCCTGCACCACTGGGAATTAGCTCAGGCATCCTGGAAGATTCACATCAGAAATGCCCTCATGAAAACTTTGGCCAAGTCCAGTGTGATATCAGAGGTCCAAATACATGGAATAGTAAACTACACAGAGGAGGAGCAAACATCCTTATGGCTTCATTTCTGGCATACAAGAAAAAGGTTTTTGTGTCTGATGGCAAAAAGGAGCCACATGACATCAAGTGTTCCTGTACCACTGTGAAACTCCTTGGCTTCAATAAAATAATTCATGTTTAAAAGTAGTTTTAAAGGGCCCAGATTTTCTGATTTCAGATGTTTAAATCCTTGGAAAGTCAGAAATGATCCTTAATACAGAATAATAGAGTTGAAAGAGACTTTCAAGGTCTTCTGGTCCAAACCTTTGCTGAAGCAGGAAACCCTCTACTAATTCAGACAAAGGGTTGTCCAATCTCTTCTCCAGTGTAAAAGCACCCCTAATTTTTGAAGGCAACTCATTCCACTGGTTAATTGTTATCACTGTTAGGAAATTTCTCCTTAGTTCTAGGTTGTTTCTCTCCTTGATTAGTTTCCATCCATCCATTGTTTTTCTCTTCTGGTGCTTTGGAGAATAGATTGACCCTCTATTCTTTGTGGCAGCCCCTTAGCAGAGGTGGTATTCAGCAGGTTCTGACCAGTTCTGGAGAACCAGTAGCAGAAATTTTGAGTAGTTTGGAGAACCGGCAAATACCCCCTCTGACTGGCTCCACCCCCATCTATTCTCTACCTCCTGAATCCCAGCTGATTGGCTGGGTCTTCTTTCGTTGCCCTACAAAGGAGAACGGAGCTGGAAAGCAGGTTAGTGGGATGGGGAGGGAATGGGATTTTGCAGTAACCTTCCCCTGTCATGCCCACCATGCCATGCCCACCAAGCCACACCCACAGAACTGGTAGTAATTTTTTTTGAATCCTACTACTGCCTCTTAGAAATTGAAACACTGCTATCATATCACCCCTAGTCCTTCTTTTCATTAAGCTAGATAACAAACAATACTTCTATGGCTCCTGTTGTTTCCATAATATTAACAGTTTTGTCTTAAAAGGAGTTGAAGGCACATTTGTGGCTTAGTAGTTTAGGTAGTAGGGATTCAGTGACTCCCACCCCCCACCCCCAGTGTAGGAAATAAAATTAAAATGTCTCAGGTGGACAGCTATTTATTTTATTTATTTATTAGATTTATCCGCCTCACTTCCCCCAAAGGGGAACTCGAGTCGGTGTACAAAAGGATAAAAACAATTTCTGTACAATATAAAAACAAGAAGCTCATTCATACCAATCCAAAACATACATGGGGAAAAAGCAAAATCTCAAGATCTCAATACCATGCCCTCCGACAAAGCCAGGTCTTAACGGCTTTGCGGAAGGCAAATAGATTTGGGATGGTTCTAATCTCCACGGGGAGCATATTCCAGAGGGACGGTGCCGCTACAGAGAAGGCCCTAGCCCATGGACCCGCCAGCTGACATTGCCTGGCCGATGGTATCCAGAGCAAGCCCACTCTGTGAGATCTAACTGGGCGCTGGGAGGCATAAGGTTGCAGAAGGCGGTCTCGCAGGTATCCCGCTCCTAAGCCATGAAGGGCTTTAAAAGTTGTCACTAGCACCTTGAATTGCACCCGGAAGACCACTGGTAACCAGTGCAGCTCATGGAGGATAGATGTTATATGGGCACATCTAGGTGCACCCATAATCACTCGCGCGGCCGCATTTTGCACCAGCTGAAGTCTCCGAGTGCTCTTCAAGGGCAGCCCCATGTAGAGCATTGCAGTAGTCCAATCGAGAGGTGATAAGGGCATGAGCAACCATGTGAAGAGCCCCACGGTCCAGGAAGGGTCACAACTGGCGTAACAGGCAACCTGTGCAAAGGTCCCTCTGGTCACAGCCGTAAGATGGTGGTCAAATTGTAGCTGTGGATCCAGAAGGACTCCCAAGTTGTGAACTCGTTCTGAGGGGAGCAATTTCTCTCCCCAGTACTAAAGTTGGATAATCAACTGAACCCTGAGGGGCAAAACCCATAGCCACTTGGTCTTGTCAGGGTTGAGTCTGAGCCATTAGCCCCATCCAGATCCTCACATCCTCCAGGCACCGGGACATCACCTCAGCGGCCTCACTTGATTGACCGGGGCAGAGATGTACAACTGGGTATCATCAGCATACTGGTGATACCCAACCCCATGTCGACGGATGATCTCACCCAGCGGTTTCATGTAGATATTAAAGAGGAGGGGAGGATGGAGCCCTGAGGAACCCCATGGCAGGGCCCTAGGGCTCATCTCTGCCCCCACCAACACCGACTGAGTCGGTCAGACAGGTAGGAGGAGAACCACTGTAAAACAGTGCCCCCACTCCCAACCCCTGAGCGGCTCAGAAGGATACCATGGTCGATGGTATCGAAAGCCACTGAGAGGTCAAGAAGCACCAGAATGGAGGAAGACCCCCCCATCCCGGGCCTGCCAGAGATCATCCACAAGTGTGGTCAAGGCCGTCTCCATGCTGTACCCGGGCCTGGAACCAGACTGCAAAGGATCCAGATAATCCGCTTCATTCAAGGCCCAAAGGAACTGGAGTGACACCACCTTCTCAACAACCTTCCCCAAAAAGGGAAGGTTGGAGACAGGACGAAAGTTATTTAACACAGCCAGGTCAGGAAGGCTTCTTGAGGAGGGCCTAACCACAGCCTCTTTCAAGGCATGCGGAACAAACCCCTCACCCAAAGAAGCGTTTATAATCTCCTGGAGCCAGCTACATGTCGTCTCCTGGCCTGCCGAAACAAGCCAGGAGGGACAAGGGTCCAATAAACAGGTGGTGGCATTCACTGCTCCCAGGGCCTTGTCCACATCCTCAGGGCCAACAGGAACAAACTCATCCCAGATAACCGGACTAAGACCTGCCCCTACCATCTCAGTGGACTCTGCCCAGCCAGAGTCCAAGTCCGACCGGATCCGAGCGACTTTATCTGCCAAAAGCTGAACAAATTCCTCGGCCCTGCCCTGCAGGGGTTCCTCCACCTCCTCAGATCTTAAGAGGGAGCGTGTCACCCTAAACAGGGCAGCCAGGTGACAGTCTGCAGACATGATAAGACTGGCCCAATATAAACGTTTTACCACCCTCATCGCCACTAGATAGGCGTCAATATGACGTCCTAACAGTGTCGGTCAGATTCAGCCCGACTTTTCTTCCAGCGGCGTTCTAGGCGTCTCTTCTGCCATTTCATCCCTGGAGTTCCTCAGTAAACCAAGGAGATCTCCGGGGTCCACGAGCAGAAAGAGTCCACATAGGCGCAACCCGATCTATGGCCCCCGTGGCCACACTATTCCAGGCTTCCACCAGGGCCTCAGTCGAGCTGTGGGCGAGGGAAGCCGTAAAATCCCCAAGCTACCTCTGAAACCCAATTGGGTCCATTAGGCGCCTGGGGCAGAACCACCTAGTCGATCCCGCCTCCCTGCGGCATGGAGTGGTCGCCAGGAAGTCCAATCTTATGAGGGAATGATCTGACCATGACAGGGGCTGGATGACTATTTCCCCCAATTTCAGATCACGGCACCATTGTTCTGAGATAAAAACCAGATCGAGCATGTGTCCCCCCCGATGAGTCAGACCCTGAACTACTTGGGTCAGGCCCATGGTTGTCATGGAGACCATGAACTCCTGGGCCACACCTGAGGGTTCGCCAAGGGATGGCAAATTGAAATCCCCGAGCACCACCAGCCTGGGGAACTCAACCGCCAACCCGGCTACTACCTCAAGCAGCCCAGGCAGGGCCGTTGCAACACAGCTGGGAGGCAGGTACATTAGCAACAGGCCCACCTGAACCCCTAGGTCCAGCTTCAAAAGGAGGGACTCACGCCCCTCTATCTCCAGAACAGGGCCTTCCCATGGACATAATTCCTGACGAGCAATTACAGCCACTCCACCGCCCCTGTCCTGGGGTCACGGCTGGTGCACCACTTGAAACCCGGAGGGGCACATCTCAACGAGGGGAACGCCCCCCTCCGGCCCCAACCAGGTCTCAGTGATGCACGCCAGGTCGGCCCTCTCCTCCAGGATTAAATCCTGGGTTAGAGGAGCTCTCCTTACTGCCGACCTGGCATTCAAAAGCAACAGCCTGAGCCCACAGCCTGGTCTTCCCTGGCCAGTGGGACCCCGAGACGAGCACAAGGGGTTGGAACGCGGTACAGCCACCAATTGGCAAACACGCATTCCCTGATGATGGCTCCTGCCATATCTGCCTCTCCCAGTCACCACTGAAATCGGCCGTCCCTTAAGCTCCTCCACGGTTGCGGTCCATCCCACACTATCATCAACCACCATCTCCAGACGGTGGGAATTCACCCCGAAAACACTCTCTCACACACTACACTCACAACAATCACCCAAATTTATCTAAAAAATAATAAAACCAAAGAGCCGTATAAAAAAACACGTAAAAAAAAAAAGGTTACACCACAATACAAAAAGAGAAAAAAAGGGAACACAAAAAGGGGGAAAAGACGGCAGAGTGGTATAAAGTATAATGTCCAGGTGTATAAGGTCTTGAAAGATGTTAAGGCACACACCACGCTCTACAATTAAAATTCACAGAGGGCAGGGATAAATAAGTTCGGCCGCAGATGGTTGACAGATGTTAAAATCAATATGTTAAAAGTCCGGATGTTAAAAGTCAGTGTCAACTGCCTTGCGTCTTGGGACCAGCACCAAAAGTTATTGTATCATGTCCCCCAAAGGTTCTCTTACCATCCATCGGGGGGGGGGCAGATGAAACCATGGTCCAGCCACCACTCTCCCACCATGGTGGTTATCACCGGGCTGGAGCAACGGGGCAGCCCGCTATCCTCTCACGATACCAGGCAGAACCTCCGTCAAGGACGCAAGACGGCGACAGCAGCAAAAAAGGGGCAAATGAAGATGGGACAGCAGCGGATGTCATACTAAGAGACCTTATCTTAAAGTGCACAGTTCTTAAAGTGCAGTTACTCTTAAAGTGCATCATTCTTAAAGTGCATAGTTCTTAAAGTGCACCAGATAATGTCATTAAAGTGCAAAAAAGTCAGAGATACCAGTGGGGAAGATGGTAAAAGAAAGACACCAGTTGAGAGACAGCAGGGAGGGGCAGAAACCGGAAAGCTCAGCAGCAAGGTCAGACTGAACCAGCTGCCTGCCACAACCTCCAAACACTAGCTATCTAATGTTTTTTTCTAAGTAGTTGTTGATGAATTTATTTTTAGTTGTTAAAACTTATAATTTATAACTCCATGTTCATATTGAGATAGGCAACTATTCACTTCATAGATTCTAACTCTTTTAGGATTTGTATTCTTTAAAGTGCTACCATAGTAGAATTGGGGTCTTTGGAGACCCTAATTCTACTATCTCAGTATAAACATTGGTTTATAAATTCTGATTTTTCAAACTGAAAAGTTTTTAAATATATAGAATTATATGGGCCTATAGATATGATCAATCTTCTGTATTAGCAATTGTCATTGATTTTACATATGAGGTTCATTTCCTTTGAAGTGTTGAGTTCTATATAACCTTTTCTGTGAATGTTATAAAAAGGCAGAATTTGAGATTCTGCCTGTACACAGGTAGTCCTCGACTTACAGTCACAACTGAAGCCAAATTTTCTGTTGATAAGTCATTTGTTAAATGAATTTTGCCCCATTTGATAATTATTCTTATCATGTGAATCATTGCAGCGATTGCAGTGTTTTTAAGTTAATAACATGGTTGTTAAGTGAACTTTTGCTTCCACATTGATTTTGCTTGTCAGAAGATCACAAAAGGTAACCAGGTGACCTTGGGACTCTGCAGCCATCATAAATATAAACCAGCTGATCCAAATTTTGATCACATGATAGATATTCTGTCTTGTACAAAGGCAGATAGATAAACTTCACAAAGCATCCATACAAAGTCTTTTTATTGGTTCATCAAGCATCCTCAATAACTCACAGTTATGACAAGATTCTTCTTAATGTCCAATCCTTTGCATATCTGTCTTTCTGGGTAAAAAGATGGTTATCTCTTCCCTTTAATCCCATATCATAGAAGCAGGGGGTAGAGATGCTACCATGAGGCAGTGTTCAGGCAAGAGTGAAGAAACCTCCCCCAACCCACCAAGGGTCAATTCAGTGACCAATCAGGATTACAGATGTGACCACATGACATGGACTACATTTCCCAGGATACCTTAACTACATTTACCATGATGCATTCCCTTAAGGGGACAGCTCCCAGTTACTAACTAACTATACCAATTCCCATTAACTATAACAGGCTGGACAGCACACATGACCATGGTGATGCTACAATGGCCATACTGTAAGTGTAAAAAATAGTCAAGTTACTTTTTCAGTGCTGCTGTAACTTTCCATGGTTGTCAAATGGTTGTAAATCAAGGGCTATCTGTATTTGGCTTCAAATGACCAACAGGAGTGGAAATACCATTAAGAAAAGCTTATTGGAGAAAAGTTAGGAAGGTGTAATAAAAATGCTAACATAGATCCATGTTAGCCAGTGTGTGCATCAGGCTATGTGGGCTTGTGTGAGGCTAATTGGCTAGTGCCACTTTTTGTTAGGTCAGATGTTTGGATGGGAAGATCCATCCATTGGCTAACATGTCATGTCCTTGTTGGAGTCTGACTCTGAGGGGGAGATTGAGGAGCTGACAGGGAGTGGGAGTGTGGCTCCGGTGGCTGTGGAAAAGACGGGGGAAGAGCACAGTCCAGCTGGGCATTCAGATGAAGACCCAGGGCCATTCCCTCTTCATCCTAGGGCACACAAGGAGGAATGGAGAAGGGAGCAACGTGTCTTACGGGGGAGGAAAAGGCCCTGATCCCTTTCATTAGTTGCAGCTGGGAGAACAGGATATAAGTGGGGCATTTTAAATAGCTCTTTGCTGGAAGCAAAGCGTGCTTTATCTTGGTCAAGGCTTATCTGGGCTTTGGCATCTTCCCAACTGTGGTTGCTGCGTTATCTTGTGGAAGTCTGCAATTGATCATCCTGGCCTGCCATGTTAATGACTCCAGTGTGGTTTGTGTTGGTTTTTTTAATTTCTAATGATCTTTCCTTTTGGTTCGGAGTACATTTACTCTCTTCATAGACTGTTTTTTGAAGAGTTTGATATCAAGCCAAGGGTAATTGGACATTGGGGCCCAAGTTGGAGGCATTAAAGGGAATTTATTCTACTTTTGTGACTGTGTTATTTTTGTGTCACACCCCGGGTCATCACATAATATATCTTTATGTTTACCAATAGGGTTCTCAGATGGAACAGCCAACTGATATGCTGACTTTGCCTTGAGTAAGCCTACTGGTAGGTTGGTCAATGGGACTTTTGGTTAGGCAGATTCACTTTAGTCTAATATAGCTTCAAATTAACCAAAGTGTAGATTCAGTCAACCTTCTCCTAAACACAATTTTACTGACACTTGTTTTCAATACAAAGGTGTTTTTTCCGGCAAAGGAAGTTGAGTTGCCTTTTGGGAAAAGCACCTCTGGGTTGCTTCCAATATATTTCTTCTTGCTACAGCTTCAAACATTTAGTTCCTATTCCATGGCATCTCATTTTTCATGTGTAGTTTTAACATCTCATCACTCCAGGAATTCATCTGTAGGTTTAATTTAGGCTTTGGTACAATGGGAGGTTTGCAAGTCTGATATTGCATTGGACTTCTTAATTTTCTCATACAGATTCTCTTGGTAGCTAAGAGATCCTTTAACGTTACCATCAAATGCTGTTTTAACTTATTTGTGGATAGCTAAGATTTTTCCAAGGATTGAAAACATTGGTTTTTGTCTGGTACAAGGGGGAAGGTTCTGTTAATAGAAATAGCATAGCAATAGTAGAGCAGTAGCATTTAGACTTATATATCGCTTCACAGTGCTTTACAGCCCTCTCTAAACAGTTTACAGCATATTGTCCCCAACAATCTGGGTCCTCATTTACCCACCTCGGAAGGATGGAAGGCTCAGTCAACTTTGAGCTTGGTGAGATTTGAACTGCCAAATTGCTGGCAGGTAACAGACAGCAGAAGTAGCCTGCAGTACTGTACTCTAACAGTTCTCATTTTGTTAAAATGCAAATGGCAGCTTTAGAGAGGTATTATATGGTGGCACCATGGTAGGGAGAAAAAGTATTAACTACATCTTCCCCTAAGACCAGAAGCTATTTAAGTTTCCCTCAGGCTACAGTTAACATAATAAGAAAATCACATTAACTGAATTTAGCCATTACCTATACTCAGTTGAAAACAAGTATACCCCACTTTCCTTGTTGAAGTTAAAGTAGCTAATCAAATGAGTTGGGGAAATAACTTGGTGCACTCTTCTTGGCAATAATATAGATGTGGATTGACCCTGCATTTTTCTGGTATATTTTTTTTAAATGTCCTGATCTTGCCCACAACTCTGTAATTTCCTGGGATCTCCTGACAAGCATTTTCCATATAGGCCAGGGCTGTCAAATTCCCAGCCCACAGGCCAGATGCTTCACGTGATGGCCACACCCATGCCCGGTTTAGCAAAGGGGGAAAATGTCCTGATTTGTCACTTGACACCGCCGTGACATGAGTTTGACACCCAGTCCTCGGCCTGTGACCAAAATGGAATCCAAAATTTCTGTTACAAAGCAAGGCAGTTATGTGAGTTTTGCCCCATTTGACATCCTGTTGTGCCATGTTTGTTAAGAGAATTGCTGCAGTTATTAAGTGATTTATGTGGTTGTTAAGTGAATCTGGCTTTCCCGATTGAGTTTGTTTGTTGAAAGCCAGCTGGGAAGACTATAAATGGTGATCACATGACCCCAAGACAAACAACTGTCATAAATAAATACCACTAGCCAAGTACGCACATTTTGATCACATGACTTGTAAGTGTGAAATCCAGTCATAAGTCACCTTTTTAAGCACTGTAATGTTGAACTGTCACTAAACAAATGGTTATAAATCAAGGACTACCTGTATGTGACTTTTTAATCTTTTGTTGCAGAGCCCTGGACTCACAGAATTGTCATTTGTGAACTTCTCAGTGTCAGGGCTCCAACAAATCCCCCTCATTCAAAGCAAAAGTCTCTAGCCGCATCTCAGAAAAAGTAAATTGGTTTATTAGAAATTCCATGTTGGTGCATGGCTGGGTGCAGCTGGTACTAAATCACATCATACATTTCCCCCTTGACCCTGGTCTTTTCCCCACCCCTGGATGTGACTTCTCCAATAGGACACATCAGTCTCCAAGAGTCATCCATCATGCTCTCCAATAACCTTCTTATGCTCCGACAACTTTGGGCTGCTGAGTTGATATCTAGGCATTTCAAGAATGCCTTGTTTTCCCACACTCCTTTTTCTGGCAGCTAAAAAGACCAAAGGAGTATCTTTTAGTTGACACTGAGCTGACATCTGACAAACGAAGTCAATGGGGAAGGTCACAAATCATAGTCATGTGATGTCTTGCTTAATCAGCAGGGTAATTTGCTTAATGACCAGAGCAAAATATGGTCATAAAATTGGGTCGCATGATGTTTCACTTAGCAGATGTAGTGCTTAACAATAAATTTTCCAGCCCCAAGTGGGGTAAGTCGAGGTGTGTGTAGGAGATTTTCAGCACAATTTGGATACCACTAAGCTATCACAGTCCTTATCCATATACTACAAATGTGTATGTATGTGTAATGTATGTATGTATGTATGTATGTATGTATGTGCAGTATGTATGTATATTTCAATGTTTAAAGAAAATACCAACAAAAACAAGGGATTCTTTTCATGCAAATCTGTTTTCAGCTCATGGCTTCTTAAACCTCTATTTCACTTGAAAGCCGAGTTGCTTGCCATTAAGAACAAAACATTTAAAAGATAACAGCTACTCCCATTGTACATTTACTTGTTACACGTAATTGTTTATGTTGGATTACAAATACAAGCAGAGATAGAAGCATACCTCTGAAATGGAAAACTGAGAGAAGAAAGCCGGCAGTAGGAAATAATTGTACAGGAACATGTTTCATTATTGCTCTTTTCCTTCTGATGGTTGCAAATGTATTGGCAAAGAAGTTAGTTGCTCTTTCACAATGCCTGCCTAATGTCATTCTATATATGTTTTATTTCAAGAGTGAGCCTCATTTCCCACAAGAGCATATAGATGCAACATTGAGTCAAAATGACCTAGACTGCAGAGATATGCACATTCAATAGAAAAATCTAGCTTTCAGTAATCATATGACAGGGTATGACTTTAGATCTAATTCTATGCTAGGAAATAGAGCATGGAGTTTTATCCTGTATTTCTCCAGAGACTAGTTGCCTCTTATCATCAGATGAATAGTTGCTACAACACTTAAGCTTTAATTGTGCATGGGATAGGTGGCCAATTCAACTCCCTAAGCTGTAATCATGAATGATTGTGATTCATGACATATGCCTTCATCAGAAGAGTCCACTGGAAGCCATTAAAACTATTCTAGATTTTTGTCTCTTAAACTGATTAGAATCTTAGTTCCATAAATCGATCAAGTTCTGGATAACAGATAACAGATAATCAGAGTTGGAAGGGACCTTGTAGGTCATCTAGTCCAACCCCCCCCAAGCAGGAGACCCTACACCATTTCTGACAGAATTGGAGAAACTGGTGTTCTTTTCCTCATGAACAAAGTGTGCGTGCATGCATGCACACATACGGAGTAATAAAGCCTCTGCTGCTTAATTAAGGGCACAGTGCCAAAACAAGTGTCTTTGTTTAAAACACAGTGGACAAGACAGGCTTGAGAAAGTTGATGTCTTAAGTTGACACCATAATGTGTTTCTAATTATATTCAGAAAGAAGAATAAGAATAGGGATTGCCAACTGTTTGGAAAGATAATTTCCCCCTCAAAGAAAGATTAGAATTAAGCAAACAAACAAACAAGCCAAGCATTATTGATTTAACATAAATGCCATTTGTTGGGCCTTTTGTAATTTCTTTATTAATGTCATACTTCTGGAGTCCAAAACGCTGTTCTATTAGAGCATTTGGCACCGAGTCAACTCCTCACACTATGAAATGTTAAACCTGCAAGCATCTTTCACAGAGTGCAGTGGTCCCAGCAACTACAGCAGTTCCATCGCAAATGATTGCAGCCATTTCACAAACTTATTGGAACAGAGGAAAAACAGTGACCATTTTTGTGAGGTAAGCCCTTTCCTTCCATATGCATTTACTCACGTTCTGGCTGAGGATTTTATAGCAAAGCTGTCGGTGGAAACAAAGTCCAAAGTTCATGCAACATCAGTTCTCCACAGCTTCTTGTCAAGTACATTCTGACATTTGAAATAAAACAGATATAAGCTGGAATCAACAGCAGAAAGTTTGTATGAAGATTCATTCTTATTCATTACTTGGCACTCTTCTAGTATTGCTGCTCAAAATCTATTGGTAAGGAGAACTCTCAAACGCTGCCCTTTGAAGGACAACAGAAAGTTCCTGATCCTGTCTTGGCATCTCCTGGCTTTGAAGAATCAAGGAACATTAGGGTGGACAACCTGTGACCTGAGTTTCCTTATAGTGCCATGTGATTTTGCTGAAAAGTGACAGTCTATGGAGATTCTCAGTCATCCAGGTCATAGTGGTCCCAAAGGGGCTTTTCAAGAGGCAACTGGACTTTCTTGTTTTGTTGAGGACATTTCGCTTCTCATCTGAGAAGCTTCATGAATGAGAAGCAAAACATCTTCAAGAAAAACAAGAAAGTCCAGTTGCCTCTTGAAAAGCATCTTCAAAAACTGACAGCACAGATTGACATGAGAAATATGCTAGAACCATATTATAAGCCCCAAAGGTTGTTCATCTCTGCAGTAGCTGATTCTAAGGAGAAAGATGTCTGCTGAGTAACTGGAAATGTGTTGAACAGTTTTTCCCAACTAATTTTAGACTCTGCATAGTCTTAGCCAACATGGCCATAGGAAATTATGGCAAAAGTTGGTGAGATGTTGCTAAATGGACATATCATTTAGCTTTGTGCAAGGCAGCATCCTATGTTCTTTGGTAAGGAAGTGTCTTTTATTTTGTTATTTATTTATTTATTTTTGACTTGTATGCCACCCCATCTCCGAAGACTCGAGTGCGCTAAACTAAAACAACAACAATAAATACTTAAAAAGAAATTAAACTAATTTCACAAGCCCAAAAATACAAAAACTAAAATTTACAGTGGTTAAAATAATTAAAAATCCCCCCCCAAGGAGGGGTCACAGCCCAGTTGGTTGAACAACCAGGTCTTCAAATCATGGTGGAAGGTGCGGAGGTCAGGGGCCAGGTGGAGCCCCAGGGGCAGTTGGTTCCAGAGGTCAGGGGCTGACAGAATAAATTCGTCACGGGGGACCGCCAGCCGACATTGGCTTGCCGATGGGACCCGAGGAGTCCTTGCCTATGTCCGCACAGGGAGGCTGGCACTTGATATCAGCAGAAGGCTCCCTTAAATATTGAGGTTATGTCGTAAGGACTTTGTATGTTAAAACCAAAACCTTGAATCTCACCTGGAGTGCAACCGGCAACCAATGCAGGCAGCAGCAGGAGGGTAACATGGGAGAATCAGGAAACTCCCATCACCACCCACGCCGCGC